>JAQFXM010004863.1:0-16176 GCA_034693345.1 Entomobrya multifasciata
GTGGTGCTATTGAAATACTGATTGGGCTCTTGTTCATCTCCTGCTGAGCATCTTACGAGGAAATCGTCAGGAAGATGCTCTTCTTGTTTAGTTTGCATTGCAGGTGTTAACGGAAAGGAGCTATATCGTGGGATGAGGATCTGGCTACATAATATGTACATACATATATACTTACTACATAGCTGCGTATAAAGAATTCGTTCTTTGTAAAAACAGTTTGGGAAGTTGAGAGGATTTGAAGTCTCCACATTTATTATGGCAAGTAGGCTGGAATTATTGTAAGATAGATGTTTCGAGATTTTCGACTTCGGTGTTTGGAGTTAGGTAATAGAAATGAGTACATGTTCGAGAAACAAAAGATGCAGAGTTAGCAAACATCTGAATTTGTTTGGTTTTATAATTCTAGCATAATTTGAGCTAATTTATCTTAATAAATTTAAACTAATATGGGTTAAGTAATCAATCGCGAAAAATTTGAGTGATTTCCATTGAAGCTTTTCATCAAATAACTATTTATATGCATCAAAAAAATATTACTAGATAAAAGAGAAAGTCTCAGCTTGATTCAAGCCATGGAAGAGAAAAAGTGAAAGCTTGTGAAATAAGTATATTGCATATGTACATAGTGCAATTTGTATACAATTTTTCTTCTGCATGAAATTACTCTCGGAAATATTTCCGCACTTTCCATTATGAGGAAGATTTTGGTATCGGCACATTTGCCTTGACGATGAGAATTATATAATGGTAATTTGGTAATGGTGAAGAACTAGAATGCGACTGGTGGTTCGCTTCGCACTGTAAGCTTGTTGATTATGTTTTTGTAGCATAAAAACCAACCTTGACTTGTGATTTCCCAACCGTACAAAAACTCGTATTGGAAATGTTTCGTTCTTGTTGTGTAAACTTTGATTTTACGCAACATTAATTTCTCTTTACAATAAAATGGGTAAATGAGTTTATTTGTGGGGATATTAATCACAATCATTGTGTAGAGTAAACAAGCATATCAAACTATGCTTTTAGGGGAAGATTGAAAATAGTTGCAAAACCCTAATTTGCTTTCAATTGTAAACTTTTCATAAAGGCATCATAAAACAATCCATTGGTTTTCATTTGCAGGGGGCTGATGGAAAGATAAACTTACAATATGGCTGTATATTGTTTTGAACAAAACCTGGTAATGAGCATGGACCATGTTGAGTTTCATCTTCATCGAGAATAAGTCTCAGGGGGCAACGTGAGATGGAGAAAATTTCAGAAATCGAACATTACTTTGCGAACATTCGGTAACCAATAACACGATAACACGTTTGTTCCATGTAATTATCGTACCATTGCGTTTTAACATAATATACAGTATAGGGGTAAATCAATGTAAAGTAAAATTGATTGATTATGATTACTATTTTCTCTGCTACTGATATGATGATTCTGGAAGGAAATTCAGTAGGAAGAATGAATATCTAATGAGCAAGTCAACATGACTAATGATTTCACCGGAAATTACAAAACATCCAATAGCATGCATAGCCTAGTAGTTTAGTATAGTACAAGAGAAATCATCCTAAAATTAAATCCTTTTCGGAAAGCGAAGTGTTATAAATTATACATTATGTGCATCTACTATATTTACAAAAAATAAATGGCAAAAGGAGAACATGGTATTAGCAGTAACTTAAGCTGCTTTGAGAAATAAAATGTGAAAGCAAAACAGACTCAAGATACAACTCAACGGAAAAGAGAATCGTAATCCGTATAATTAGAAATTCTAACAGAGTTATTAGTAAAATATACAGAATTATAATGCGTGAAACATAAAAAGCTCCATATGTCCCTAATGAAGTTTTCTGCTTGGACGACTATAAACTAAACCGACACTAGATTAATCATCATTCTCATCGTCCAACTTAATGTTTAATTTTGCACGTTTTCAGAAACATGGGCAAAATATGTTATGTATACAAATCGGATAATAGACTTTTACGTAAATATAAAAATAATGCGAGTTATATGGGTGTTGTTGCGTTCGACGTGTTATATGATAGGAAAGTTCAGAAAGAGGATTAAAAATTTGCACTGAGCTCAATTTATTCTCGTGTTGTGAGTTTTCATCCTTTCCATCAAAATTTCGCATGTTTGCAGTTGTGTGGAACAACATGTGCAGAAAAATATAATCCGATTTAGGTTTCAAAAGCAGATAATGTAATAACAGCATGTATGTATGAATTCCCTCTAGGTAAAATTTTCCATGAAGATGAGAAAAATCGCTTTATGTAGCAAATGGTCATGCCATGCCATATGAGTCATGTTGTTTTATTACACGCTTCCAGCAAACTTTAATTGGATTAAATTTAATATTCACTTTTACTCTATTTTGTCCTTAGGGTGTTTCCTTATGTTTACCAGTGTTGTGTTTCCTATTTCAAATTGGTAACACATACTTTCAATGTATAATGCTGATTTTCTATTTGAGTTATTCCTCTTTGATCACATTCTCCTGCAGACTGTGCGATTCTGTAGATTTTCTTTACTCTACTCGAAGTTTAAAAGAGAATTTCGTATCTTGAATGTATCTTTCGAAAATTTGCTCTGTGCAAAAACATTAGTTGTTGTCTTCAATGAACGGTATTAGCCTTCTTGGTTTATTGATTTATTGAAATCAAGATTAAATTATATTTACCATGCCCCCTGGAGCATTTCGGTTAGGATTTCATTTTTTGCTATAGTCTCTACATGATATATTGCTACGCTACGAAGCTTGCCTGTGGTTTACTGGCTTGGCATTCTTGGTTGTTGGGTACACAATTTTTATACTTGTCTTGTAGCTTCAGACATCAAAAATTATCTGTTTAATGGTCCGTTTCACTTGGTCTGCCAACTGCACAGGAAAACTTTTCCTTTGTTATATCTTTCAAACCACATTATAAGCAGAGATAGTATGCATGTTTCCATATAATTAAAATTATACAGCAAAAATATTATGCATGAACGGTTTCAGATATACTCTGTGGTATATTTGGTCGATTTTTAGATCAATGTCATTAAAAGCTCGGGTATTTGATTATGGGATGCATTTAGAATCAGGAATTTCACATCATCAGCCAACAAAATGTTCTTGTGAATGCCACATTCCTCCTTCCAAGAATAACATTAACGCTGTTAACAGGGTAGTGATAGTGATATAAGTTATAACTTTGATTTTGTGGGAAATATGTGACTTAATTACCTTTCCCTTTCATCTGAGAAAATGTCGAGGAAGTTCCGTATTTTGCAGTGCCGCTGCAGCGGCATCAGTATTTTCACAAACGTTTTTCCAACGCCCGAGACAGAATTTACTCTCACGGTCAAATCTGAAGTACGCAGAATTACACACGCACATACAACCACAACCTATGGTGATGTTATATATTGTGACAATAGTGATAAGTCGATTACATTTATCAGTTAATGAATGAAACGAGTGAATGTACTGATTTAAATCTTACCTTTTCCAGAAGGTATCCCCCAGGGAAACGGTGCTAGTTACTACTGTAATTTGGAACAATTACGGAACAGATTTCGTAAACGGAAAGTGCACAAAACTTTGTAACAGATTTGTTAAAACCTGTGCAAGACACTGAAGCAAGTTTAGTCGAGGGTACGGGGAGAACGGGAGTGGGCCAAGCTGTTACCAGTACAGTGGATTCATTCAAAATTGATATGTGATTAATTGCAGACATCCATTATTTGAATCTCATCTTAATTATATTATGCAACATTCCGTTAATAATTTGAAGGGTTTTGGTAATTGCTGTTCTTGTGATAAAAATTGTTCTGTTTGTATGTGGGGCTCATCTCTGCTTTTACGTGTGTAAAAGGGAAAGTGAAATGCGCAGGTACAACTTACAAATCAAATTATTTTTTATAATTTTTTTGAAGGGCATGCATTTTAAAATTAAGTATACATCTGTCTTCCTAAATGATTAGGAGAGTAAAATTTGGTAATTTACGTTTTAACATTTCTAGTTATGTTAAACAACAAGTCAATTTGATGAAACGGATGCCGTTGTAAAGCAAAACTACTAATATATTAGTGAAGTTTAATTATGGGAGAGCTCACTGCAGAATTGTACTATTACCTAACTGTGTTATGTCACATCAACATCTTTATAAATTTGAAGAATGATTTCTTTAATAATATTTCTGCGAAAATAGTGTTGGACGATTATTTCAATGAATTTAAGACCTAAATCACGTTTTAAAATACGTCATTCATACGAAAGCCATATTTATTTTTCTTCTACCTATCATTAAATATTGAGAAATCAGGAACACTTATTTAATTGTCAGTAATTACATTCAACACAGTAATCAATACTAATCAAATTGCGTTTCCACTCTATTATTCCTGTCACTCCGATAGACGGACATACCGAGATGTAATCTGATCAGAAATAAAATCCAGGGCATCTTAAAATAACCACTTATAGGTACTCAAACGCTACAACTTTCCAAAATTGAGGTGCCTTGATACGAGTAACAGGAAATGATGATCATAATTATCGCACTGCTCCATCTCTTCTCCAGTTTTCTTTTGTCTGGTGTATCTTTTCAGATTACTATTGACATCGCACCCCTGCCATTAGAAGAAATATGATGAAAACATGTTTTTATTTATTTTGCTAATTAATGTGAATGCATCAATCCTTTGTTTACTTACTGCATGCTCAATAATATAGCTAAACACAGCGACATTTTCCCACAGCTAAACACATTTTCCGGTTTCCTGTCAACATGAATTCAAGTGTAGAATTCCGAGAGATACCCTTTTTCTTAAGTTACAAAAAGGTAATGTGCCTACAAAAATTTTAATAGTCACAGGGCATTTCTTCCAAGACCGTTCTACCATTCTATTTTACTGTAGAACCTAGTTTATATTGCCTTTCGTAGATGCCTTTTTATCGCATAAATCGGCTCAAATAATTATTTTATTAATATGTTTTCGAAAGCTTTGTTATTCCATTCCATCATTCGATTGCTTATCAAAAAATTTGTTTTCAAATCCTTGGCCATCTTTTATCTTAACGCTGTCAGTCTAAAATTGGTTCGATTAATTTATCTGGTCGAATGAAATTTCATACCATGTTTTTTAATTGGCAAACCAATTGAGGCATAGATCACAAATGAGTTTAAAAAATCATGATAATTTGACTGACAACAAAACGTGACTTTGTCAATCATTAGATTAGAAATAATTACTGGGCTGATAGTCGTCAAAGGATTTGTTCGTATAAAAGACTTGCATTCTGCTCTACTTGATTTAGAGAACTAAAAGTTTGATACGCTTGATATAATCATTCCGCTGTTTCATTTAATTTTTTACGTATTAATTGTCAATATGCGAGTAATTGCCATATTTGTAGCAACAGTAATCTCTGTTGCATCCGGTAAGAACGAGATTTCAATAAATCAATTTGGCCATATATTTTGAATTTAAGAAACAGCATAATTCTACAATTTCAGCGGGTATTCTTGGGAGGATGAGCCCAGAACAGAAGCAGGTTGGATAAATCTGCATAACAGCTTTGTGCAAAACACTTTAAACAACAACGGTTCCATCAAAGTTCTATTTTACGGGGATTCTATTACTGCGCAATGGGGTACCACTGGAAAACCTATTTTTGACCAGTACTATGCTCCACTTGGCACTGCCAATTATGGTATTGGAGGTGACCGGACAGAACATGTTCTCTGGCGAATCAAGAATGGCGAGGTAACTGAACGTCTTAATCCTGTCCTCTGTGTGATCAAAGTTGGAACCAACAATATGGGCACTAATAATGACACAATATCGCAAGAGGAGTAGAAGCCAATGTCATGGAACTCAGACAAAGGCTGCCTAACATGAAAATTCTTTTGTTGGGTGTCCTTCCACGTTCTAATGAAGCATTGACAATTCGTACTTCAACCATAAATAACATTCTCCAAAGTCTGGACAATGGGAGGACCATACGTTATTTAGATTTGAAGGATCACTTTTACAGGGGAGGAAATGATTTCGTCACTGAATTTTACAATGCAGACTTGGTTCATTTGACTGCTGCTGGGTATGCAAAATGGGCTCAAGTTATGGATCCATTGTTTAGAGAAATGTTGGGAAGTTCTTAAGAATATTGATAGGTTAATGTATTATGTCAAAGCATGTCATTTCAATAAACTACCTGTTAATAAAATTTTATGACAAGATAACCTTTTTTAAATTCTCGTTTTAAATCAAACGCAAGCATAAGAATAATAAGATCCTGTTTTGCACGTAAATGTAGAGGGAATGCATAAGATTTTTTAGATAAAAGTATCATCACCACACCAGTTTTCTAAGAGATTGAAAAAGAGCATAAAAGGCAATAAAAAGTTTTTTAAAACTTTGCTGACTTGACTATCTAATGGACTGAGTTTCCGAGTCATTAATTGCTCTGTCTTTAGTACTGATGTGGCAGAGAAATAACCACATAAAAATGTCAGAATGTACAGGCTATACACTATAACTTTCAAGTATTGATAAGAATGTTTGGTTTTTAAAAAAACTTATTTTTCCGCATGTGTGCTGTTATTATGCTGTTGTTATTGCTATTGTATTATGTACTTGATCCTGGAAAGTTTTTTAACTTTCTAAGTCTCTCCAAAGCAAACAGCTATGACACATGGATTTTATGTTGTTACTGCAAAGTAAATCGACCGTCAAGCCTTTCACTGTAATAACATAATTCTGAGTAAAAAGTACAACAAATAGGAATCGAAATTGGTAAACGCGAAATCGAACGCCAAAAAGTCAGTCAAGTAAATTGGACCTTATGCATGATAAAGGTTATACATGCACCACTTACACAAGCGCAATAGAATATCCCATGTCCTTGGCTTGGAATTAAAAAAAAGCGGTCTATCTCGATAGAGAATAGAGAACATAACAGTATAAACAGATGTATGAACATCAGCACTTAAACTTCGTTTTATAATGTACTACTTAAAATATCTGTAGGTCCTAATAAGTCTCTTCAATTACTTGGATTGAATAAAGAGTTCATTTCAAATCACAGGAAAGGATTTAATGGGACAACAATTTATATTTGGGTTTTACTGTTTAGGCTAGGCTGTATCGTATCTGGAAATGACATCAAGTTTGAGATCCCTGGTGCGGAAGAAAGCAATGAAAACATGTATATTAGAAAGTCTATGAATTTTATTGCGAATTCTATAGAGCGAACGTTTGATGGCGAGTTTTGTACATTAAAGATGTATGCATGTGACGGGACAAGGCATTTGTATTTAAGGGTCATTGCTAGTGGGAAAGAGTTTAATTGATTTCACTGCATCTTCAATTTGTATGAGTTTGGACATTAATGATAATGATTTTCTGCTGAGGATCTGGCATTTTCATTGTATTAGCTTTTCATCTCATGAATGCTCTGTTGATTAAACTGTTTCATCTTTTAGATTTTTGTATCTTTCTTTCATGCATTCCGAATCCTTTGAGGCAGAATATGAGCATCCTTAAAAGTTTTGGAACAAACAAGCTTTTCGCAAGTATATATATGTATCATGTTTTTAGAACGATTAAAAAAAACAATTCATATAAAATAGAAAGAGGATGTCATAATTAATTGGATTTATTTATGGTATTTAAAATCCGTTGGCGGTGGTGCGACGACAGCAACCAAGGTCAAGTCTATGAAGACAAAATAACAAGCAAGTATTTAAATACAAATATTTTGACCAAAAGTACATACGTCTTATACTCTTAAAAAAAGTTATCAATACCCGCTCCGTCACTTTTAGCAGTTTGTTGATTTATTCGGGCAGGTGTTATTTTTAGTTAACTGACAGATTTCGCACAAATTTTACAATTTACACAGAGAACACGATTGCATAAACACTATATACATAGCTATGTATATATTGTATATGCCTCCGTGTTCTCTGCAATTTACATACGTCAATGTACCAATACCTTTATACAATTACCCTCCCAATGCCCCAATCCATTATGCCAATCAAATTAAATCGGCTCAACAAATAGCTTTTTTGCTTATATCCCAACAACAATTTCACTTTAATTCGGCCACTTTAAAAATAGGAACTCAATACTTTCCACCTAACTTTTCCCACTAGAAAGTGAATTAAAAAGTGAAAAGTTGCGAAAATAATATTCAAAAATTGAAATGCTGAATATATCATTGGCCTCATTTTGTTTTACGCTATTCATTTTGGGAAAGAAGTAGTAGATAGACTCAAGCTTTCTCTTTTCTACAATTTATTGTTGTCAGGAAAAAAATCGGCCGTATAGATGTAGACGCGACAAGAGCTGCAGGATGACTGAGTGGTGAAAGCATTGCCAATCCGGTAAATAGTGTAAGCTGCAAATAGTTTCCAGATTCTCAACACAGACAAGATTCATGCATGTTGCTGGCATGTTACATGTTCCCTAGTAAGCAACACTGTATACTTGGCTTGCTTCCTTTTTTCGGATTAGAATAGGTTTTCATTCATACCTGCTTACCTTGCTTGTCTTCAGCTTTCGTTTCTCCGGAAAAACTTTCTTCTTCGATTAAGTTGAGGATTTCGAAAATCATAAGAAGCCAACAAGACCATGGAATAGAATAGAAAGTTTGCCTTTTGTTTGTGATTAGTGATTATGTATTTTTTAAATTCACAAAAAATATAAAACTTGCTCATTGTATAAAAGTTATGCAGCTACACTAACTTCCTTTTTCTTGATTCCCCCTTTTCCACATTTTTCTTTCAGAAGACCATCCATATCTACTAAAATTTCACTTTCAATTGCTCACTTGAGAGTTCCTCCTCTTCGCAAAAAGCCAGGGTTTATTTTTTACTGCTACTGCATTGCAAAATGTCAGAAAAAACCGGTCAAAAATTGCAAGGGAAACGGTGAAATAGAAAATAACAATATCTTTCAAAAGCCATATAATAAAATATTCTAGGCTAAGTGCAATGGATAAAAATAGTAGATAGTAAAAAGTCACAGTAAAAAATTCCTGTGGTAATCCAGTAAACATTATGATCTTAAAAAAGGCACGGCACAGTTAATGTAACATGACCACCGACTGCCAACCAACCACTTACCCCCATCGCATTTTTTTTACATAAAATTTGAAGTAGATAATCGGGTTTGCGTTCGGTATATGCTTGCAGAAACTAATGTACTAACTTGGTTTTTAACTTTTCAGTCTCTAACACTGCTGCTGCAAGCTATTCAACGCACTTAAGTACATTCCACCTTTTATTCTCACATGAGATCTTCTTGAAGTTTTTCAGTTAAGCGTTTTATAAACTTGTATATATGAAAGCGTTGTAAAATGTTTCATGACTTATAGTTTTCATTCTAATGTTATTCCCATGCGAGGGAGTGCCTTTTTTCAAACTAGAATTTTTTGAGAGAGAGTAAAATGAATTGATGGTAGTGGGAAGAGTGTGGTCGTATTTTGGGGTAGGTGAAAGGAAGGGGAACTGGGTTAAACAAGCTTGTGAGAAATATGAACTGATTATGACGGTTAGCTTATTTTTTCAAAGATCATTTCACTCCGAAAAGGTTCTTAGAACGAAAGTATTGATTACAAATACACAAAACGTTAACTTATCGAGACAAGAAATATATATATAAATATGTTCATTTTAATTCAGGTTTTTGTAAAATGAATAGTTTTCAGCTTTTATTTTATAAATGTTTTTATAAAATTGATATTCATTTTTCATTTAAAACAATGTACAATTATTGTATGTTTTAATGAGCATTGATTGTAGAACATGCTTATCGACTCCCATTTGAGATAACGCCAAGACTTAATTACAAAGCTAGTTCAAACTTCAAAAAGTTATAACAGTAAGAAATCATTTGCTTTTGAATATCCATCGAGAGCATATCCATTATTATCGCTGTTAAAGTAAGGCTGAAGGCGTGGCTGGTTTAGTTGGAGCTTTCGCGGCTGGAGAGGGTACCAAACTTGGACTTTTGGAAGGAGAATACTGACCGTCGCCTCTTTGAGGTTTATTTGAAGCTTGGAACTTTACTTCCGTTTGCTTGGCGGAGCCATCCTCCAACTTGACTTTTGCTCCTGCAGACATTGGACTTGCAGGAGCGCCCAAGTTTCCAGGAACTTCCCGTGTTGTACTTGCTAGCGTTGAGGTAGATGGCCATACGTCTATAAGTTTATTGCCATTGGGTGCAGGCTTTTTAGGTATTTCCGCGATGGAATAAAAATTGTTGGTCGATTTGGAGGGGGAACTGGGCAGAGCATAGTCATTATTATTAGCAGTTGTTATCCCTGGGGGAACTCCACCATTTGGTTTGTCGTTAGGAGGGCTTCTCAAAGTTTTAATCGACTTGAAAGAAGGCTCTTTAGTGATTGTACCGGAGTTGAAATTATTAGCATTGGATGTAGTCGTGGTTCTTGAGAAATCTTGAAGTACAGGTGACCTTTTAGACGTGGTTCCTATTTCGGGGATGGAATAAAAAATGTTGGTCGATTTGGAGGGTGAGTTATGAGGAACATCTTGTGGACCAACAAAGTCTCTCGTTTCAGGGGTATTTTGCAGGCCAGCACCAGCACCACTCCTAGAACTCCTTCGAGATGGAGAATATTCGCAAGCGTTAAGTGTAGGGTTTTGATTGTTGTTACTCCATGTTCCCGTAGATGGTTGGATTTCAGTCAAGTTGTCTAAAGTAGGCTTCATGGAATTACCGCGACTTGATGGAACAGACTCTGGGTTAAACTGGCACTGGCTTGAAGTTAGACCTGCACTAATATTACTTGATTTGGATGGAATTCTGGTAACATCTTTCGCCGCATTAGCGGTCGCATTGATACTTTTTGATAGTTGTTGTGGACTGACATTGCGGTCCAAGTTTGTGAAGTTGGTTTGTGAGTTTCCTCCTCCCATATTTCCACTTGGGGCACCGCTTGCTCCTCCACTCATAATTCCGCTTGGAGCACCGCTTGGCCCCCTACTCATATTTCCGCTTGGAGAACTGCCTGGTCCCCTACTCATATTTCCACTTGGAGCTCCACTTGGTCCCCCACTCATATTTCCGCTAGGAGCTCCACTTGGTCCTCCGCTCATATTTCCATTAGGAACACGACTTATATCCCCACTCACATTTCCGCTTGGAGCCCCACTGGGTCCCCCGCTTCGAGATTTATTCTTCAGTAAAGTTGCGCCACTAGACTTTATCATGGTCTTTGTTTTTGTCCATCCTGTTGTTGTAGATCCCCCAGCACCTGTACCACTTCCAGGCAACTGATGCTCGTCATCATCATCATCTGAGGATTCAATCTTTTCACTACCTTTTTTCAGCATAGCTTTAATTTCCGCTATCTCCTCCGCAATTTCCAGCACATCATCCTTTGTCGCTGCTTCATCTCCTTTTGCTTCTGTTTGCGAGTTCATGTAACGGAAAATCAACTGAAGAATAAGCCTTCTATATCC
Source organism: Entomobrya multifasciata (assembly GCA_034693345.1). Lineage (NCBI taxonomy): Eukaryota > Metazoa > Arthropoda > Collembola > Entomobryomorpha > Entomobryidae > Entomobrya > Entomobrya multifasciata. Next base: position 11,482 of record JAQFXM010004863.1, read on the forward strand.
CTTCATTAATCTCTTCCAGTTCCTCGTTTTCTCACTCTCTGTAACGTAACAGCATTGACGACATGAAAAAGATGCCTTTGGATCGTCCTTTCTGCCCAAATGAGTTAGCCAACGACCGCAGCTGCAAAACGTTTGCAAACGAGGAATTAAATTGAGTGGGGGTGGGAGAACCGTCTCTTTCACAAATGTCAGGTATAATTCTGTCCTCGCATATTTCCAGTGCATGTCTAAATTTTCCTCAACTTGTGACATAGTTTGTGAAAAGTAACCCGCCAGCATATTACTAAGCATTAAACATCCAATCAAATGGTAACTCATGAATAATATCCTCCCTGTCCACTCAGTATAGACATGATGGATTTCTTCTATCTCTCCAGTGCTTTTATTCTCTACTTGGAAAGTTAGCAGTTTAAAAGAATCTTCACCTCCTTTCCCATGCAGTATCCAAAATAAAGTTTTGAATGTTTTCGATACACTATGAAATGAATCATCCTGAGGTTTTTCTTTGTCAGCTGCATTAACATCGTCTGGGTCGACTCCTTTAAGATCTTCATATGGCATGTATAAACCCATCAGACCTGACGCAAACGCTATTATAACCACAGTCATGATAATGAGACCCTTTATAAAATCCACGACTTGTTGTCCAATCCCAATTTGTATTTGTCCACATTGAGGGATCACAACAACGAACCTCAGCATCCTCCCAAATGCGAACAGGAATGAAACTGAGAGTAAACACTCGCCAATTATCTCGGCACAATCTGGTTCCCACATGATTCTTGGGGAGCCTATGACAGTACCATTATTCGGCTTCTTTTTTTCTAGTACTGTCCAATAGTACGCATAAACCCAGCAGCCAAACGTTGCGGTGAATAATAACTGACCAATTAAATCCACCCAATTCCACCTCATGCGCCAAAACCAACTCACACTTTGCCTTTTTAACATACTCATGTAAAAACCGAGAACGTAAAGTATTAGAATCAGTTCAGTTCCGATGGAAGGAGGTCCGTGCTGCCGACAATGGTCATCGTCAATTTGATACTTGGGCTCCTCATCGTTACATCTTTGGTAAGGAAACAGGGCTTGAAAGCCGACAAACACCATGAAGTAAATGTATGATCCAATAAACGAGAAGAAGCGACCAATGGGGGCTGCGTAAGGTCGACCACAATCAAGTTCTTTACCAAACCAGAGGAAAATTCCAACGAGTGGCCAAAATAACATTCGGAGGCCTGCCATCAGGACACATTGTGTAGTAGTCAATGTGTCCCATTCTGGCCAATCATCTGCCCACATTCTGGACACAATCTACAATTCAGAAAAATCAGATTTCTCACATACTTTAACAAGACCTTAACAGTAAAAAAAAGTTTGTTATTTCTTTATATTCTGGGCTTACGTTTTGTGCATTTGGTGATGCCACAAACTTTTTAAGATCCTGCCCCACCGTGTACCAAAGACGAGGATACAAATGCGGCAGCCTTTCATTTGCGTCTTTGGGGCTCAAGAAGATTTCAGCTTCAGTTGTACTTCTACAGAGGTCCAACAATTTTGTGATAAAATCTTCAAGTTCCTCCTCAAGTCCAACAAAAAGGTTACTGAAAGCGTGGTCAACTGAGATAAGCTCTCTGATCTTCGCAATCTTCTTGAGTGCATAGTTGACAGGATCCTTGTGCTCGGTGCGCCCAAGAAAACAAATGTAGTCGGGATTTGTTAGTGCCTTGTACAGATGATACCTTTGATAAGCACGGGTCATATCTTGCTCCCCACTAAGTTTGGCACAAATGTCACATGAGCAGTCAAGGTCATGATGGAACTCTTCAGTTTCTAACCTTTCATTCCTTGAATAAAATAATTCAATTAAATCATAGCTTCCTTGCTGAGCTGCAAGCATGAGTGGGGTAAGCACCGGGGAAAATTCAGAGTCAAAAGGAATTTCTTCATTGTCATCCTCATCATTTTCTTGTTGGGATATTGATGTCGTTGGTGTAAAAGAACGAGACTTTGTCGTTGTCGTTGTCATCTTTGATTTTTTGGATACGACAGCACGACTAGTGCTGTTTACCTTAATGGAAGACTTCACCCCGGACCTAGTGGAAATTGGAGACACTACTGGTCCAGTAATGGCTAAACTGGTAGTTACAATCCTAGAAATTTGTTCCTGCTGGCTAGGATCCTGAGTAATAGTCTTTGCAGAGTTGATTAATGACTGTCTCTGCTCTTCGGTGCCTGCCCGGTCATACTCCTCCAGAAGCAACTTCACGATCTCCACATTCTCTTCTTTAACAGCATATAAAAGCGTATCGAAAAGTTGAACACCAGGTTGCGCCAACACAAGTCTTACCATGTCCTCATCTTGTTTGCGGACAGCAATGTGTAAGACGGTGTATCCCTAGTTAAACATTTTAAAATTGAATAAATATGCAAACAGCAAGACATACTTTTTTAAAGTTTAAAATTTCTGACATACACTTTTGTTCATTTTGTTAATGTCCATATCTTTAAATGAATCAGATTGGAGGAAAGCAGCAACTTCATCTGCATCACTTTCTCTGACCATTTCAAAAAAGTCATATTCCTCTCTGGTTAGTGACGGAAGTGGAGCAAGCACTGGCGAGGGCTAAAAAATGAGTACTTTACACTTAGCTTCTGTCTATCATTTTACATCTTTTACGCAAAATTCTTTCGTTTTTACCTTTCGTTCCAACACAACGGAATCATCATTCCTAACCCTCTTCTTACTTTTTTTCTTTTTGACTTTTTTATCTTTAAGTTTAGACTGCTTAGACTTCGAAGACGATGCGTCACGGGCTGGCCTAGTATTGGTATCTTCGGTGTCAGATAAAGGCACAGCAGTATATGTGACTGATTCAGTTCGACCGGACTGGGATAATGGAATAGAATCTCTTTTGGAAATAGCTTTTGATGGTATGGTCTTCTTAGAGAGTTTATCTTTGCTCTTCTTGGCCATGATTCTATTGTAAAAAGGTGTATGTACGATTGTCAATATCTCGTATAAGCTGTTAGGTGATAAATTGCAAATGAAAACTGAACCGATTAGGAATTCAGTGTTGCGTGAAAAATTAATGATTTCAAGGTAATGAAGGTTTCAGGTTACATTATTTTTATTTGGTGTTTTCAAAGTGGTGAAATAGACAATAATTAGGAAAAGATATCGAAGCATGTTGCATGACAATGTCAATAGGAAAACCCGAGCTGAGGCACATAAAGATATATATGTAAATGCAAATAGCGAAAAGATTAATTTTGCAAAAAGATATGTGCACGGTTGATTTTTTTACAGTTAGAAAGTGATTTGTATAGATTATGAATTATAAGAAATTCTACCGAATGAATGAGTGTCGAGTCTATTCATTTATAACGCTTGGTAAACTAAGGAACCCTAGGTGTCATTTCTAGATTTATTTATGATTGCTTAATTGATAGAAGAGCAATTCCTAATTAATGGCCAATGGCTATCTGGCAAAAAGAAATATTTTAATTAATTAGAAAAGGAGGTTTTGCAGTAACTTTCAGATTCAAGTCACCCCAATTTTGGAAAGTTGTGGGTTTTGGGTACCTATAAGTGGTTATTTTACAATGATCTGGATTTTTGCTACAGACAGATTAAAATTCAGTCCTGCCCGTCCGTCGTAGTAGATGCTGCAAGTTGCAAGTGATAAGATAACTAATGTGCCGACGTAATTGACGATTGACGATTACTGTTAATGCAATTGACATTAAATACAAATAGTCTCGTGACTGTGACTCCTGACACAAAACGTAGTCTCATTTCCAATGTCAACTTCTTGGCTGGTTGAAAGCTAACAATTAAGTAGTAACTAACTAGTTCACATATTTTTACTTTAATGATATAATGTAATTTCCTCCGTTATCCTTGCATATCATAACATGAGCTTATTGAACAAATTCGATAAAAATACAAACTGAAAATATTAAAAATGGGAATTTGTTTTTGAGAAAAACAAATAATTCTTACGTTTTCTTACTTTTCTCTGCTTTTAACGGACATGAAAAGCAAATGAAAATGAAATAAACCGATAAATCGTTGTAACGAAGTCACGTAGTCGTAAGAAAAAAGTTTGGATACATTGGTTGGCTGATAAATTGTATCATATTGACGTCCGCACATCAAAATGTAAAATATGTCCAAATTAAGCAATTTGACCTTTAAAGATCTCTGGGGACGAAAGGGTTGGGCCAGGTCAACTCAAACTTTGTAAAACTCTGTTTCTATAATAGGACTACATTTCCACTAAATTTGAGCCCATACTGTCATGTTAAATATTTTTGACCTTTGACCTAACTTTGGCCTGGGTCAACCGATTTGACCCAAAATCTATAGGTATCACCCTAGGATATATATGAATGTGTAAACCGAATTTCATTGAAATCGGTTGAGGCGTTTGGACAGGAGACTATGTCAAAATTGTGACCTTTAATGCCCTCTGGGGACGAAAGGGTCGGGTCAGGTCAACTAAAACTTTGCAAAACCATGTTTCTATACAAGGGCTACCGACCCACAAAATTTGAGCCCATGTTGTCATGTTAAATATTTTTGACCTTTGACCTAACTTTGACCTGGGTCGAGCGATTTGACCCAAAATCAATAGGGTTCCTCCGACGGACTATATGAATGATCATGCCAATTTTCATAGAAATCGGTTG
>JAQFXM010004864.1:0-16173 GCA_034693345.1 Entomobrya multifasciata
TTTGGTGGGTAGGTAGCCCTAGTATAAAACCTTTATTATGCAAAGTTTGAGTTGACCTGGCCCAACCGTTTCGACCCCAGAGGGTTTACGGTCTCCTACATAAAGGACTGATGTCTTGTATTTTGATGTAATGACGTCAATATAACCAACCAATGACTTCGGCATATTTTTTTTAAACATTTCGTATCATCGGGACTTCATTATAACGATTTATCGGTTTATTTTCATCATAAGGACTAAAAACCGAAATACGAAACTTCTTTGAAGCAGGTTGAATAAATATGGGCACACGAAAATAACGCAAAATTTTTCAAAGCTTGGTTTAATACCAGCAAAGTTTAAAAATGAACCAAACAATCATTATATTTTTGCTTTGCCGACACCAACTCTAAATGTTGAGAAAAAATCGAAATCTGTCTACGTCAGCGAATTTCCTTTGTAAACTAAATTAAGCTTTAACAGTAAAACTGCAACAGATACATCAAAGCAATATTAGCGCAATGTGTTAGGAAATACATGCAAGTTTATTGTTATTAATATCACTATAATTCGTATAAAAACATTTGACATTTGATTGAAAATGAGACGTTTGAACCATTGTGTACATACATGGTAAGAAATCAATACGTAAGTGTATTAAATTATGCACGTACATCATATTTTCTTGCAAGATTTTTCGGGGAAAGTACTTTCATAACACGACATGACGTTTGAATTATCACGTCAAACTCATACGAACAAATAAAACCTAATGCTTTCCAGTTTTAATGATAAGACCTGTCAAATATTGCTTTCAAGTTACTTCGTCTCACGCTGACTTTCTATCCATTTTTAAAGCTATGTAACATCAAGCGCACAAAGCGGACTCTTCAAATATATTGAAAACTTCAGTGCTTGAATATCATAAGTTTTTAATGTAAAATGTACAGGAGAAACTTAACTTGTTCTCTTATTTAAATACAAAATTTTACATTCGCATTTGAATTGAAACAAGCAACAACACCACCACCGAACCACCGTCTTCGTATGTTTGGTTCTCACTTTACATTCGGCTCATGCAGTTTTTTAGTTCAAAACACAATTCCCATGTCCCCAGGTCGGAAACCTGACTTTGACTTGTTACATTTCTCTCCAAAACAACAACCCAACGTTTCAAGGAAAAAGAAGGGAGAACACGTATCTATTTTATTACATGTGTATGCACGTACCACGTATAAGATGAACGAAGGGGTAGGGAACAAACTGAAACAAGAGACTTAATGTTTCATACAAAATTTAACAATACACTCGAAATCATGAATATAATATAATAAAATGTCATTAAAAATACAAGCTACTCTAAATGAATTACTTCCTTTGGTTTCCCACTTTTTTATTTCACTTCCGTTGGTCAACCAAAACAGTGTAGGTAAGTATCTCTGAAACCCTAACCCCGTCAAGTGTGAATTTTATCTTTCCTAACATCTACAAACGGGTACACTTTTTACTGGAGCACATACAATAAAAGCTACATGCATTAATATATCGGTCAAGGATATCCACTTCAGCTGCTGTTCTGTCTCTATTTTTTTATTCTGCTTTTAGCTCTTATCATGATATTCATTATCCATCCATCTCATTTGAATAATCTTTGTCTATACTAAACGAAGTTATGTTTGGATTAACAGCAATAAAATAAAATAATGACCAGTGAAATAAAATCCCGGATAGTAACTAGCATCCTGCTCTATGAAAGCATTTTGGCTTTAAACTACTTAGTATTGTTTAATTGTACTTGTCCGTTACAACATTTTGAAGTAGGCTATAAAATCTAAAATTATTAACATGTGGAATGAATAACTATAATTCTTAAGAATCAAGATGCAAAACCACGACGAATGACAATTGCATTGACGTATGATTCGCAGGATATATTTCAGCACAATATTATATGAGCATCATTGCCATCTTGTACTCGAATTCATGTGTAGTAGTAAGGATCTCTATCAACGAATTCCATATACATTTTTACGTACAATACTTCAAGTACTTTGTGGGTAAAAAGGGTTCACTCTGGAATGATGGTGCGTTTACATGGCACGATTTAGTTTATAATGGGTTCCGACGAAACATTCCTTACTGTCTGGTCTGGCCCAGTTTTACGCGTAGTGCGTAAGCTTTTGATGTCCCTCCGGCGTTTTCTATTGCTATGATCGTCAATCAACCTGCATTTTACATCATCAACTCACCCTTCATCCGTTCGGTACCAACTGACTTATCTAATTCGTCTACATACAACGTATGTTAACCAGACCAAACTGTTGCTAAAGATGATAATGTATTTAATATAACCTACATTTCAATATCTTATGATTGTACGCATTGTAAATCGGAAACACGTATTGTAAGCGGATAAGGTGTACGCAATAAAATAATTTAAGTACTTTTTCCGTCTGAGTAAGTATGAATTTTAAGAAATGTCTACACGCTATTAAAGCAACTGTAAACTACTTTTATTAAAATGTATCGTGAGACTGTCATGAATAGCCAAAAGACAAAGTTTTCCAGAAAAAAAGGCACAACTGTTCAGCTTTTTATATCAAGGAGTCTCTTGAACATATGAACCGATTTTGAGTAAAATTACATGAAAATGTTTCATCAAAGTCTTACACGCTGTTCCAAGTCAGTACCAATGCTCCCCCCTTGGTTTAGTGATCAACACCAATACAGAACTAATTTACATTTTTATCATTAGATTACCCGTTATGATGTTTCATGAAGGTGAAGTGGCAACGATGAATGAAAAAAGGACGGATGAAAACACTCAATTGTAAATCGGTATAAAAGGCTTAGCTACAAAACCCAGTCATAAGTTCATTCTCGCCTCGCCGTAGTCATAATTCTATTGCATGATTTCCGCACACTCACGCGTGGCAAGTTATTCTCAAATCTCAGACAGAGAGCTAGCAACTAATGCAGTGTTTTTGAAAAGACTGTTTACTAACTTATTCATTGGAATGGAAAATAGAAAGCAAAATTGAATTATAGGAAATGATTAGAAACTTTCATTTTCCGAAGCCATCACCAACTGTGTTGCCTCCGAGCCTTGCTGCTAATTGTCAATATGTTTTATAGTAATTCGATTGTTTTTTCTATTATTAAATAAAAAGGCAACTGTGTGTACTGTGTACATTACTGAATCATAAATCTGGAAATGTTTTGTGCAGTTTCTTATATATAATAAAACAACTTTCGCTGATGTGGTATATGTATTATGTATGCTTCAAACGCAAACGGTTTCAAAAATATAATACTCACTTTGGAAAAACTTTACATGCTGGAAAGGTTATTCTAATGGAAATAAAATAGTACATGTGACCATCATAAATGGAAATGAATTTATCCTTACCTTGATATTAACATTGTTCAGCTTGACACGGTTGAGTACGTTGAACACTCTCATGTCAGCTCTTTTGGCAAACAACGATCCCTCCGAATTGTTCCTACAAGATGAAATACAATTATGCAAGCAATGATTAGCATGGATAACTTGGACAAAATTGTAGTGGAAGACGTTGGTGAAAGCAAAATTTTAATCGTTTTTGCACTTTAGGTTGAAATATTGAAAATAACCAAAGCTCGTTATTACTTCCTTTTAGATCTTTAACTGACCCCAGTATATGATACATTTAGCATTTTCTGCTATTCAAATGACATGTGCTATGTGCTAACACGCTGTCCTGACCAGAGATTTGGTATATGTCAAATCTGCGGTCCTGACTGATAGCTTTAGCTTTCACCTCAAAAATTTCAAATATAACATTTTTCGATAAAGCTTACCTGGTGCGCTCCATCATATCCACAAGCCCTTTGGAATTCTTCCTCTGGAAACGAAACATGTTGGGCCCGATAGCACCAGGTGAAGGTGGGGAGCATGAATTGCCGGAAAATACTCCAGAAGATCCAGATGCATTTGAAGACAAACTGTTGACACGCGGGCGATTAGCAAGGCTCATGGACGTAGCAAGATCATTGTAGGAGCATGAAGATGATGATGCTCCTGTCCAGGAGTTCGTGCCACTATCAGTGGACGATGACTGCTGAAGTTCTTTCTTTTTATGATTATCATTTGGATGGGGAATCGGCGCCGAGAGAGCTAAGCTCGGCCGCTGTTCCCTTGTCTTTGATTTCTTCTTTTTCTTTCCAGCACCTGCTACGACCGCACCATATTGTTGAGCAACATCAAGTTGAACTGGGTCAACTGGTGCAGGAGCAGCTTCAGCTGCAGCCGCGGCAACTGCCTCAACGTTATTGTTTCCAGCAGCACCGCCAGCATTTGCATTGTTTGCGTTATTGGCAGCACCAGCAACAACGGCCACCGGGTTGGCACGAGCCGCATTGTTTTGATTGCGATTGAACTTCTGCTTCTCCGCAGGTGAGATCCAGTCGAGGTCTTTGCGAAGGTGACCTTTGCCACATAGACAGTCGCAAGCCTGTTATATTATTTAAAAATTACTATTCAGGTTTTTGAGACTTACTATTATCAAATTGTGGAGAAAGTTTAGTAGAATGAGAAGTTATGAAGTGCATCAAAATAAAAGTTATAGAGCAGCAACGAGTAAATTATATTTACATAAGCAAGCCATTTCTAAAATTATCATTGCATTAAAAAATTTACGTAGAAATTTTTTCATCGTACGAACCTTGAAGGCCAAATCGTAACCCTTCTTAGTCCAAAGATTTTGGATCCTCTGTCTTACATTCCAAGATCTCGCACGTCCAGTAGAACTCAAGTAGTTTAGTACTGTTCTCTCCCACTCAGCAAAACATTCCAAATGCATGTAATGACCGACAGTGCAGTCCGCATTATTACAAGTGACGCGTACTACATCAGTGTCACCGTTATCAATATCTTCCTGGTAGATCAAATGGGATGAATTCAAACAACCTTGTGGTCGGACACATTTCATAGGTCTATTTCCAATGCAAAAAAAAATCATTTCCATGTAATCTTGTTAGCTCTAATCACTATTCATGTTTACACTTTATACGTTTTGCGCAGTACAATAATTATATTTAACGATTAATATCTACTCTCAGTAGTACGTACCTATTTCGCATGAAAACAACTCGAAAAAAGAAAAGTATTCAAGTTCAAATCAAATACAATGCTTTCAAAATTCGAATACATTTCCTGTAGAGTACATAGTATCAATGCTGTTTTACTTGCAAGTCACAAGATAGTGACAGCAGATAAGGAGATATAAACATGACAAGAGACAGTGGAGCATATAAAATGAACGATGAAAAGCCAGAAAAACAAAAACAAGCTTATCATATACCACTCATAAAATTGTACTCTTCCACTCATTTTGTTTTGCATATATTCCATTAGCAGCTCTATGAGAAACTGATTATTCGGGCGGATACAGAATAGAAACACATTCCATATTTCATAGGTACCCTGTACCCTCTAAATTATAAAATCAAGGATTCTAAAAATTACCATATTTCATTCTAAATATATCTATATCAAATCTGTTTCCAATTAAAGAAAATAGACATTACGCGTGAAATGATTGATTCTAAAGAAGATAAAGCGTTGTAGATACAATGCTTATTTGTTATTTTCCCATTTCCTTCATTTTAGTAACATACCTTTTGTTAACCAAATCTGAATTGTAAACACTGACTCTGGTAAACAAGTAGGTTTTATGCAAAATTCAGATGAAAGGTGATGAGTGATGATTAATAGTCCATCCATACACAATGTATTCATTTCAGAGGTAAAATACAGGATTGGATATATAATGTCATATTATAAACTATACTGGTGCACTAATAGGAGTTAAAAATAGCCTACATACATATATTTTGTATTTTGATAATAATTTAAACTCTCGCTTCTACACTGCCATAAACTTCCATAATACATTGTCATTGTTATAATGCTACGTGATTTGTATTTTAACGTTTTTTTGTAAGAGACCTTGGTGGTACCATCAATCGAATCTACGCAGCAATACGAAGCAATCCATCCATGCATTTTGTATCAAATTTGACACGAAAAATGAAGTAAGTATGTACCTTGTTTATTAACGTGAAACATGCTAGATGCGTAACAGTTTACATTACATTTATGCTGCTGCTACCACGCGTGTGGAATACGAGTAAATAAACCGGCATGGAATTAGTGATATTGCAACACAGTTTACTCTTCTATTTTCCAAAAGTATTAACAAAACACTGTGGATTATTACAGATAAGCAATATAATTAGTGATATAAGTCATAGCAAACTCCCCCGATAGTACACTCCTTCTAAAAATGTAAGCGGACGATTATGATGACCTTGAAATGAGAATTTGAATTTGCAGCGGATTTCCATTAACACAATAACGTATTAAAATATGGTTTCCACAATCAAGTTCATCTTCATTGACAGTCACATCCACTTTTTTCATTGTTTGCATTATGAATTATAAAAAGTTGAAACTGCTATGATCTACTGCTACAAACAGAATTATGACTCACTGCCGAGAGCTGCCTGTTAATTTTATTTTTTATTCCATTTTTGGCAAGTGTTATCTTATAACCAATATTTCTACCAGAAATTCGTGCTTAGGGGCTAATGATTGATGTCTCTCATAATATAATGAGTTATATATATATGTACATGCACAACCGATAAGTTGAAAATGTTTTGACATTTACCAACTGACAATCATAATATAATGCAATGGAAATGGAAACATGGACAGGTCCATGAGTTTAGTTCTTAAACAAAAATGTTAACAAAAACATATTTGTTTATATAATTGCGCAATATTTTGTTAACTATGGATTGATTATTTTTTGACATTTTGTTTGAAGGAAAAGGGAGGGATTTCTGTTTTCCATGTTATATTTTCGTTTTTCATAAGTTAGTTATTTTCTAATATAAATGCAATTGTAGTGGCGTAAGTTTTGGTTATATCACCGTAAGAGGTCCGCCAATTTAACAAGGATAATTCAATTGAACAGAATAATAATTATTAAATAAATAAACAAAGAGTCGAGTAATTACGATTTACCACCGCCTGTTGGGCTGTTACTATGAAAGATGGGTTTAGTGAACCTGTTCAAAAGCTAAAGCTAATACTGTGTACTGTCATTCGTAACAGTTTTTTGATGATACTGCTGAAATTCAATAAAAGTTTCGACCATACTTCATACATGTTTAATAAATACGGGCATAAAACACGAAGTTGTATGTAATGCAAAGTCATTCAACAATATGACACTGCATCTCTCACAATCAAGTCTCACTCAACACTATTCTTCTATTTTTCTACCCTTCTAACCCGAAACCACCAACAGCCAAATAAAAGTACCTGCCTTTGACACGATAATGTATGTTAATAGCCGTGTATAGCAATTTAACGGTAGTACTGACAGATCATCTTCAGTTAGTTCAGTTCAGTATGTCTGCATTTAAGTGGTACACACACCTATTATGATGGCATATTGCATCATGAAAGATGCATGGATTTATATTATGTACATCTTTTAAGCGTGTACCTTCCTTTTAAAATGGTAGTTGTGTGACTGTGTGAGTATAATCAAGGAGTTCAAACGTCAAACTGATCTGTTCTCATTTTAGTTTTTAGATTTCAGCATGAGGTCTATGAGTTCAAGCCCATGATCTGCTTTAAAAGGCTAGTTGTTGGATTGTTTTGAACTTCTAGGAAGGATTAGAATGCACAACTGCAGAATGAAGCCAATTCGAAACACTCCTCGTCAATACTACTCTTATTTATCAATTTATCATTTTTCATCTTTATTTGTGTACGGTGCATTAGGTTGCATGAACTTATGGCATACAAGTAGTAAACCTAAAGTCCTGTCGTAAGGCTTCGTATGACACCGACATTTAATATGAAGTACAAAGTAAAGTATCAGTGTATCTATTGCTCCACTTTTTCGGTTTCATTTCTCCTTTGTTGCAATGTACCCCAAATCCGGCACTTGAAAAATATCACAGAAGAAATTGCATGCAATAATTTTCTTCTCAAAACGAAGTGACGTCATTTTAGCGCACATGGCACATGGTTACCGTAAACATACCTAAATATATTTTTATCAATCAACGCTGTCATGTTTTCATGAATTATTTTGCAACACTTGCCTTTTTAATCATGAATACCTACATGAATAGATTTGATACTTTTGTACAATGCCTTTACCCTGCGCTGTTGCCATAGTGACGGCGCAATGCAATTTGTCGAGAGCGAAGAAAGTACGCCTACTGAGATAGATTTCATGAAACAGTAGACTATTTGACATCTTAACTTAACTACGAGGAAGCAGACATTTTTAATGATACTTACTCGCTTGCCATCCCACGATGACGCTGACCCCCACCATTTTGGTTCCGGTTTCCGTTTGGGTTCCGATTTCCATTTGGTGGGTTTGGGACAGCACCACCAACAGCGTTGTTTCCACCCCCATTGTTGTGCTGGCCGTGATCATGACGCCTATTCCCTTTCGGAGCCATTTTCGACAACTTTAAATCTAATTTTTAATGTCAACAATTCTAAAAATCACTCTTAGTTAACTACAATTTTCTGTCGAGCAATTTTCGTTGATTTAAATTTAAAAACCAACACTTCGCTTGTGTTCCGGACTGACAACAAAACCTAACATTTGACGTTACAGAAGCACAGGTGACAGGTGTTGGGATACGACTATAATTGTTTTGCTAGTTTGCTTTCTCACTCGAATTCCAAGTACACGAACAAAAAAAAAAGTTTTTTACGACACCTTTCGCGAGCTATATGTTCGTATTGTCTAGCAATTTATTTGCAATTTGCAATAAAATTGGAAGAAATTAAACAAGTGCAAAAAATAAAATACTAGATTTTTGCTTTTGCTTTGCTATTTTAACGAGTCTTTTAATTTGCAACCTTTGTGTGGATTCTCTTGACAATCCGCTATGCATTTACACAATTGGGTATTTTTGGCTTTGTAACTTAATGCTCCGATATCTTGAGATCTCTACTAGGAAAACTTTAATGTAATTCAAGTAACTGGTGAGTTTCCAGTAAACGTGTAGGAAAAATATTTACGGAAGATATGATGACTTGATGACTTTTTTGAGTCTGAAAAATAATTAAACGAAACACGGCATAAATACATAATACATTGATACATAATTCATAAATATTTTATGCGTGGGTTAAGCAAATAAAGCATTGACAAAATTGTGCCGGTTTACGTGCCGGAATGAAACCTGGAAAAGATACAAGGTAGAAATGAAAGGCACCATAGACATATGTAATTCAACATTCAATGTTGTAACAGCGCCGAACAACAAGGGCATAATAATATGTATGAATTGCATATTAGGGGGGAAATTAACGCTGTTGTTTTATGGGATGGGACGTTAGCAGTGTAAGTGTAACAACCACACACATGTATGTATGTATGCGGCAAAAGAAAACGAACAATCAGTAAGTTCGCTTTCGCTACCAGTGTAACTTTTGGTTGAAAATGTATGATGCATCGATCCTCAAGGTCAAGATCAAAGTCACTGACAACGACAACAGAAACAGAACGAGCCGTGTGTGTATATTTTAGTAAGTGAGAACGGGAGCTTCATGCAAACTGTAAAAAATACATGTCTCTTTCCATTCGTGTCCACCATGTAAATTTTTCATGCAAAGGAAAAAAGGAAGGGGGATGCAATGCGGCGGAGTATTGTTATTTTGCGGTTTTTTACATGCAAGTTATGTAGCGAAGAGTAGAATTACTAATTAGTTAAATTTTAAAAATGCTAAGCCATAAAAAATAATCTTGTCATGAGATAATAAGTCAAATTTGCATTTAACACTTACTTTTTCCGACGTCAGACGTAATATGACCAGGAGTCTTTGCTTTGGCTTGAATTTAATTCCATATAAAGTAGCAGTAGAAAAATGTACAAGAGCTTTTAGATTACGATGATGGACCGAAAACCGGCTCCAAATATTACAGTAGCAAAAATATTAGGAAAAATTTTCCTCGTTTTTTCCATACAAATTTAGTATATGATATATAAGAAAATACAACTTAATCTTTTTTTAGTCTATAAGTAGTCAAATTACATCAAGCGTTTTGAATTCGTTTGTCTGTCAACATGCTAACTTTAAAGATGTCGTCAGCAACGGCACACCAAAAAACTCTTGACAAAGTTAGCAAATTTTTCATTTCTTAGAAATATCTTTTGGACAAAAATACTTTTTGCCGTTGCATCTATCAATACGTCATGATGTAAACTTGTGGACATATCGATATCGAGTTTTGTTTAGATTAAAAGCAACTGTCAAGAAGACATGGATGCACTTGATAAGTTAAATGTCAAAGTAGAAAGCACTTTTGATTGAGTGCTAGAGTTGTGTACCATTTTTTTCATGTAAATAACAACTTTACTGATTCTCTCACACCGACTTAAATACAACTTTGCTAGCTTGATTTTTAGGTAGTTTTTCGACTTTTCACCAAACGAAAGACTAATTTTCAGAGAATATCTCTATCTCTTCTATCTTTTTTGGAGAGAAATACTAGATCACAGTGTTCTTTAATATTACAGTTTTTTCTGATTAAAAGTTTTTTTCTCAATTTTTCTCAGGTTTTTTCTCAATCCTGACACAGTATCTTTTTATGTGTCAAGATGTCACAGAATTCACTTTGATGAGTTTTAGCCTCGAATAAGTGAAAACATCAAAGATTGGTCAATGATTTTATACAACACCTTTAAATTCACTGATGATTGCAATTAATTATAGTTTTACATCACCGTTAATATAACGTAATGACAAGTTTCAAGACTAACTGACTCACGACACTTTTCATAGATGTTTTTTACACAGAAATTTAAGCAAGTCTTTTCGGTGTTCATGTAACACCCACACATTCACGGTACAATTGTAGCTGCAGAAAAATGTACTAGTTCAAGTTTATCACAATCAGAGTTTATATGATTGATTGGGAATAAAAACTATTACACACGTTCAATCCATATATGATTGATTTTTGTAGCTCACATATAAATCTATGCACAGTTTACATTCAGAAATGATAGTTAAGGTTCGCCTGGGATAAAAGTTGATCTCTTGTTTCATTCATAAATCAGGCCGGCCGGTATTGACTTTTTCATACACACGATTCAGTGGCATTGGGTACAAATGCAACCAAAAAAATAATCAAAGTGTCATTTCCACAGAATAGTGGTAAATCTGCAGCAATTGATGAGAAGCACTATAAAAGTTTTTTTTCATGAGATGAGAACTGACAACGCAGACTTTGTTTGATGCGCTACACTTTAATGCGTAATGCGTATCTGCTTTAAATGCACTCAATTATTTTGTTTTTCTTGTGCTTTTCATTTAATGGTTTTTCAGACTGACACTTTTGCAAAAACGTAGTGTCCGAGGAAAAACAGAGTTGAGATAAGGAAGAAGAAGAATGTATTTTAGCGAAAATTTTTGTATTTTCACTTTATATTCTCATGTTTCAAAAGGATAACAAAAGGTGAAGATGTTGACGATTACAAAATCGTGTTGCTTTTACGTGAGTACTGCGTACCGAGAAGCACTACAGCCAGAGACTGAATGCCGACTGACTGGAAGTTGGTGTTGACTCGCCGGATTCAATGTTATGAAAAAAGATTTTTTATTGTTTTCCTGGCTATATATTCGTAATATCGTAGTACGAGTATGTGTACTGGTTATTCACAACAAAATGTGCAGTATTCACGCGTATCCCAAGACTGTATCAGAGTGTACATGAAAACGAGCTTTGTAACGTAACGTACGTACATCCCTCCATAATAATAACAAACGCTGCGTACCTACCTATTCTACTTTTATACTTTTTGTGTACTTTAGCTGGTCTTTGGGTATATAGTATATATATAGTAAAAAAGTAAGGTAGTAAGTTGTTTAGCAGTGTGCAAGTAGAAGTAGAGGATGATATCATAAAAATATATATATTCTACATAATATGCTATTTCGAATTTTTGCTTTTTATATTGCAACGCTGTATCTCTATATTT
Source organism: Entomobrya multifasciata (assembly GCA_034693345.1). Taxonomy (NCBI): domain Eukaryota; kingdom Metazoa; phylum Arthropoda; class Collembola; order Entomobryomorpha; family Entomobryidae; genus Entomobrya; species Entomobrya multifasciata. Next base: position 12,052 of record JAQFXM010004864.1, read on the forward strand.
TTTGTAGTAAGTTTTACAAGCTAACCAACCACAACAAAAATTTTGTGTGCTCTTCAGTGTAGCTCTCGTGAACGAGTGTCTTGGTAAAATGTCCTCCTCGGTGTTTTTGTATGCTTTATTTTATTCTTGGGCAACTGCCATTTGCCATCATATCATAGTATCACATCAATATCATCAACATTATCCTAGAGAATAAAGCCAGCATAGCAGCAGCATTAATTATACATCGGTGCAAGCATAATAATAATTTTGACGAAGGGAGTCGAGAGGTTTGCTTTGGCTTTTTCAAAACAACAACTTAGAACGAAGGACGAGAAAAGAACTTTTTACACATTTTCGTACGTTTGCTTCCATCTACTTTCCTACACTTAAACTCAAGTGTGCCCATGTATTATTTTGTGTCAGTCAAGTCAGGAGAGGAGTCACGTAGAGTAGAATCAGAATATGGAAACTGGAAAAAAGCTGAACTGAGGCAAGACAAATGTAATATTGGACTAGTAATATTATGAGCATGACAAACTTGATATCATTATCAGAGAGGAAAGTGCCACACGATTTTTTTTATGCTTGTACCATCTGTGTACGCTTTTTAAAAAAGTAAAAATACATAGACACAAAAACAAAGTACACAAAGTATAAATATGTGTGGCTTCATGAAACTGAACAAATATCATATAATTTTTGTATTTGTGAAGTTTATCTTTAAATAAAATGTATTTATTCATGAGTGCGTATTATGCATATTCATTGGAGACGTTTTTATCAAAAGTCCTGGAGAAAGATTAAAAATATGGATAAATATAGCATCTCTGTATATTACCTACCAATGTGTCCATGTATTAACTTTCAAATTTGTTAAGAGGTACTTTTGGAATATCTTAAATCTAACTTTGGTTTCTTTAATTTTATTTATGTCCGCTTACGTTTCATACATACATGTATTAAATGTTTTCTTGGATGAATGTAATCTTATAATTTTAAAATTATGTTATAATATATTTGCAAATTAAAAACAAAGATTGATCTTCATGACTTATTATTGAATGAGCACGTTCGCAATATTCACAACAAATTTGTTAGGGCAGAGGAGCTGTTGAAAGGTATGAGTAGAAGTAAATAGCTAGTTTGCACATTTTTGTTTTTGAAGTTAGCTATATAGCTGAATTGCATCATTTCCAAATGTTACCTTTTTATCTGGGGTCGGTTTGTAAACATTGTCAAAACTTAGAGGATTGCGTAACTGACCAGGCCCTTTGTATCAGAGAGTATCCGAGTTTCATGCTTTTGGTGTTCAAAGAGTATATCATAGTATGTAAACTTTTTTTAGTGTGTGAAGGATAACAAAAAACATCGGATGATGTAAAATCCCACGTTCTCTTTTGGAACATGGAACTTGGTCCCTCATTGACTTGTTGTATTCTATACATAAAAGTGAGTGAGTGAGGATACAGTCAACACTTAAAAAAGAATAAGAGAATGGTAATGTGAAGAGGAACTTGTAACACAGGATTGTATTCTAGGACTAGGACCAACGCTGAAACTATATGTTTATAAGTTGAAAGCAAAGAGAATCCAAGAAAATTCTGAGGATATGAAAAAATACACACGTAGGCGATGGAAATGAAAAAAATGATTGCATGTTTACATTATATATTTTTCGCACAAATCTCATTATTACTTTGACTTAACAATTTTCCATCGTGAAATTGAATTAGCGAAAGCTGTACTCTTCAGCCGCTAAAGATTACAGTTAAGTTTAAGCCATCTTTCAATCCTTGAGTTTGAGTTCTACAATCTGATTTTAGTCCAACCAAAGATACAATGGATTTTTTGGAAGAAATTAACAAATATGTTTACCTTTGTCTTACTTCTGGGCCAGAGGTCAAAACACACTATTTTTAACTCAGTCGAATAAAATTTGATGCTATAAAAAGCCCTCATCAAAACAGACAAAAGAAATATTTGAAGTTATGTACTTCACTTAAACCTTTAATGTCACAATATAGAGAAGTAAATTAGCACAAACTAAAGACAAAAAATATTGCATTTTATATGGTATAGCTATAACCTGTTTTCAAAGTAAGCTGATTAACCACGTCGGGACAAGGGAAGGTCAAAGGTCATTTTACACTACACCGCATTCACTACATTCTTTTCCTTTATCATTTAGTTGAAGCTATGGAACTAGCTTAGCTTTTCATCTGGAATTTAGGCTTTATAGTATCCTCAGGTGGGTCAGTTGGTCCTTCATGTTCTGTAGAGGTGTAATTTTTACTATAAAACAATGAATGTAATACCAGCTACTAACACTAGCTATATTCTTACCAATACCATACATGTGGAGTAAGAAAAAAGTTTGTTTGGATACCATCATCCTGTTGATTGAAACGTGTATTTTTATGTCAAGTACTTATTTTCATTTTAACATTTTTAACCCACTAAAATTCCAGCTTTTATGTTGTTGACATCGTCAGAGCCAAATGTTTTTGCATTCATGTGAGATAATAAATTTTCAACCCATTTCATGCCAGGGTGAAAATTGTGTGCACAAATTCAAATTTATTTTTGCACGAATGCTCTTCAACTAACGTTTGTAAACCCAAAAGTAAATTCGAACCTATAAAGGTATACATTACATTTACATACGCATGCACACATACATACATGTACATACCCTAACTCTTATCCATGAACTACATCGAATAAAGTACATTTACAATCCTATTTAATTTTTAATATTATATAATATACATATACAGCAATTTGGAACCAATCTTGTATTTAGGCATACGTATCATCATTAATACTCTGCCCACATTTCGAACACCACATAAGATGTTAGCATGTTATCATCGCATCGGAGTTTCTATTCTGGCTTAGGAATTGCATTAATTCGGCTGGCTAAATTGTATCATTGTACCTTCGGAATGGTAAACAAGCAATCAAAAACGAGTACTCTCAGCCAGCTTAAAATTCAACTGATAGCAAGTAGTTCCAAAAGTGTACAGTTACACACTTTAAAAGTCTATCGGATTTTATAGCGATTCGAAGCAAAAGCTTTTTCACATTCGAATGCTTTTTGTTGACAACGTTGTACCTTTTGAACTATATTTGCAAAAATATATTATATGTCGCGTTCTACTTTCCCTTGCACGTATGTCGTTTTGTTATTGCATTCATATGACATGATACTTGTTACAAAAAGGCGACATCTTCCCTACTCAACTTTTAGGACTCAGCATGGACTCATCCATACACAAAAAAACGTATCAAACATTGTAAAGTACCTTTGGCCTTTTCTTTACACTCCCATAAACACGGCATAAGTTTGCTACCTCAAGTTCCTCTAAAAGTGCAATATAAAACCAAAAGACAAAGTTGTACCCAGCTCCAGCTCACTCACAATTAGAAGAACACAGCGTGTCAGCATGGGATCCATTGGGCCCTTCATTTTTTCCAACGAATACGGTGTATTCGTGGCAGCCAAATTTTAGCTTCAGCTTCGTAATGTGTACAAGTCTATAATACTTCTTTGCATTATTTGCAGCGTTTCGAGCTCCAACTCCGCTTTCACCTTTGTCATCAGCATGCACCAACTCTCACAACACAACCATGCAATAAGTACAAAATGCAACTTGTATAGTGGGTGTTTTTATACCAAATAACATTCATTCTATATATCCATCAAACTGGAAAGATGTATTCTATCATAAAGGAGATTGCATTTATAGTATTTCCTTTAAGGTACAGGTATATCCTTCATTCCTAGAGAATGAGTCATCATCACATCTCTCTACAGTAGTATTTTCTCTACTAGAAAGTCAAAGACTATACTTTTAGACCTAATGTTTTCTTAGCCCACGTATAGTCTGTAGTAAAATTGTAATGATGTGCTCCTGCCCTAGCTATATTACTAATATGGACTATTCCAAGTTATGAAGCTTCACTTTCTTGATGCCTCTGTTTCTCTGTTCTTATTTTCATGTATGCACCTATTAGCATGTTTTATAAAACTCCATGTCATTCAAAATACAATACTATGGTTTTGTGCAATACCCTTCCATTGCCCTCTACCTACATTTATGTATACATTTATTTTTATCCGCACGTGTAGCGTCATCT
>JAQFXM010004865.1:0-16170 GCA_034693345.1 Entomobrya multifasciata
CCATATTTCTTCCAAAAAACTTTTTCCAAGTTCTCTGCTACAGTGTCATTGAATCCTTTATGCTTGTACAAAAAGTGTCATAAGTTCTCTAGTAATAATCATAATGATCCATAATGATGCCTCTCTCTTCTTTATTATCTTCATAGTCTTTGTCATCATGTTCGTCCTCAGCCTCTGCCATTGTACCACTGTGCTGAGTTAGAATATATCCCTGTTTGAGTTATGTGGACACGAATCTCGGTTGTGTTCCTGTCTTTTGGCTTCATCTTTCAACAGAAGTTTTATGAGACAAGGCAGTGTCGACTTTGCCTTGAAACCATGAAAGGGAGCTCACCAAGCAAAAACAGAGGAATGGACTTTTCGCTTAAGCTAACTTTACAAGAATATGATGATAATGGCTATAGCCAATATACTTTTTCCACGCAAGTGAAGCTGGGTGTGGGGGTGGGGGATGAAGTTTTATATATACACATATATATTCAAGTATACAATATCCTTACAATTTTTTCTTGTGACTTGTTTTGTTGTGTCACGGCAATACTTTTTTTTTTTTTACAAAAGTCGTCTAAAATGCTTCCCCTTCATCTCCTCTTCCGGCCATCTTTTACTTTTTTATTCTTTTGAACGTTGCCTTATTCTTCTTGTAACAAAATGGTAAGTAATTCTGATCCATAATTTCTTGTCTCTGTATTCTCTGTACTTCTTGTTACAAGTATTATTCTTCTTGCTAAAAACCGCAAGGAAGGAGAGATATCCGAGGAACGATATTTTATTACTCACTTCTTGTTCATGGTCATTATTCTTTCTTTAAAAAAAGTTTCACATTTAATATTGAACTTGAGAAGGGAACGTATTAAATAATACATTCAACTTTATACCATGTCGTATTAAAACAGATTTCTCAGTCGTTTTTCATTTCCTCGTACATCGTATTAAATCTTGAACTTACTCTCAGTTATTTTTTAAAAAGCCGAGTAGAATTTTCATGTTCTTTTTTTATTTGAGCCCAGTTTACTGTGAGAGTGCGATATCTCATTTCATCAATTAATGAATTTACACTAAAACAACTTTTTTCTCTCATTGTATACCACTTTTCATTCTCATTTTCTCGCCCTCTGCTGCGTTATTACCTGGCTGGAAACATTAACTTAAAATCTGTCACACTTTTCTGGAAATGAAAGATATTGCATGCATTTACATTTTTAAGCATGCAGAATTGGAGAAAACACTAAAAAAGTACGACGTAAAGCACATTACTTTCTTGGGAAACTCCAAGGTACACAGACAGTAAGTAATACCATGGCCATAAGCGTAATACGAGATAGCATTAAGGATGTTCAGGAGATTGGAAATGTTGTGGTGTTTGTTGAGTAGCAGACCAGTCTGCGAAACGATGTAGTAGAAACCACAGACCTTAGAGAATCTTCCTTGTCTTGAGACTTTTTTTATTCTTAAGAGAACCACACAACTCTCCGAAAGAAAAAAATGATAAATAACTGGGAAACTCATGGGCGTTTTCAACATAGCACACAAAAATATTTTATGTGATGAATTTTTAATGAATTTCAAATGTACTACCTCCATATCATCATCAAAATATCATTCCATTCCCATCCTCGGTCGTCTTCATATTTTTCGCTTGTTCTTTCCCTGCTCCTTCCCAACTTACCACACACACACACATCTGGATCTGCATATACACATGAGTCAAGTGAAAAGTCGGCAGGGAGAACACAAGTAGCGTGGAGCAACTTACATGCATTCTTACTTTACTCCACTTTACCTACATAAATTGAGTGCAGTCAGCCGGCGCAAAGTTAGTATATGCACTAGAGTAGAATGAAGGAACGTAAAATAAGAAAAATTCATTCATTTTACTTGCTTTTCCACAAGATTGTCTTTTTTCTCTACTGTGCTGTTGCTTTTTAGCGTACACTACTCTCTTTAGATTCATGTATTATGCATGTATATTATATAAACGATCATATTATTATTATTATCGTCATCATATGAATGAGCTGCTGCTTCTTCAACATAAGTGCATATAGTGTATAAACAGCTAACATCGTCACGCTTCATGAGCCAGGTTAGTTTTGGTTTATTTTGTTCGTATGAAAAAAGAGAAAAAATTGTGATATATTTTACTCTTGCTTTTTTGATGATATAAAAATGAAGGAATAGGTTCTCAGCCTCTCTCCTCTGTTTCACTTAAGTATATTTTTTTAGAAAAAAAAAGATCATTTTTTAGTTTTTAATGCGTAACATTTACAGAGTCCTGGAGAATGAAGGGCTAGATGCTCATTTTTTTCTCTCTGACTGTGTTCTCATGTGAAAAAATGTCCGTTCACCATGAAAATTGTTGAATCCGTAACGAAGGAATAAGACATGTTATATGGATCCCTATATTTATATCGTCTAGAGCCAAAGCTTCAATAGAGAAATTCGTAGTGTAACATCCTTATATTTTGGTTGTAGATAGTGAAACATACATATTATTATACCGGGACCATTTTAATGTGTATGCCTTTATGTTTCTGATGACGATGACACATGAACCTAGAACCTCGCTGTTGTCCTCGCCGAAGAACAAAAATCTTACACGGTTGACGGTACGGTACAACTGAAGTGTGTATAACATTCAAAGAGCGAGAGTTCTTTGGGTGCACTTGCAAAGAGCTCTTGTTTGTAGTGGTGCGGTGGTTGGTGGTGACTATGGTGTCACTATAATGTAACGAGAAGCATCACTTGGAGTAAAAGATAGTTACAGTGTAACTAATAATGATAATGCATTGCTCTTTTGTCGCATTTTTTCTGGGGGAAACCAGGAAAAAAACAGGAGATGAGATGAAATGCAAGATGCAGTTTTTTGACTTCTTAAGTAATAGCATGAAAACGGGACGACGCGTATATTAAAAGGACATGCTTTGATTTGAGAGATATCAAATAGGGAGTTATTTCGCTACTTGCAATATGCCATTGCAATGTTTTCTTGTGCCTTTGCAAGATCAAAATGAAACGCATAACGCATCCTTTTTTCCGTTCAGACAGAAATCATAAGTAAAAAAAGAAGAAAAAATAAGTAGAAATATAAGAGAGGAAAAATTCGTTTTCTTTTTTTCCATCTTGTTCTTCATCATAATATTATATTTTTGTGAATGAGATGCTACTTCTCCCATCCAACATTCAGTAAAAAGGGGAATATTAAACAAGTAGAAAATAGATAATGGTACATTTTTATATGCCAAAGGAGTATTCGTAAAATGTAACCGTATACTGCGTACTACGTTATAATAACTACTATGTACACATACATGATGTAGCATCATTTCTTGTGTAACAAATTTTATCTCTATTTCCTCCTCTCTCTCTTTCTTTTTGTGTGTAATGTATTTCAAATTTTATACGCTCATCATCTTCTCTGTTTCTTGTTCTTTGCCAGAAAAAGAAAAAAAAATACGATGAGAGAGAAATGTGGGAGAGAAACAGTAGCACGTATTTACAGTATGGTGGCGGCGGTGGCAATGGTGGTTGTGTAGTACATAATATTATACGGTCGAAACATTGTGTAAAATGGAATCGGATATTGTTATGACCTCCCAGTCCGTCTCAGTATTTGTTTGGTACAAGAGCCAAGAAAAAAAAGAGAAACAAGATTCTTGGTTGAGATTTTCACCCTCTACTTTTCTGTTTTCAGTCTATCTGTTGTTCTGTTCTGCCAAGAAAAAGGAAAATAGGATTCTTTCTGTGAGAATAAGAAGAATAGGAGGACGGAATATCACGAATAAATGTAATGTGCGATGTGAATATACAAGACATGGAGCAAGTAGTTGTGTAGCATCTTTTGTATCAGCTCATCATCGTAAGAATGAAGATGATGGGAAGTATGTGTAGAGGGTTTATAAAGTATAGAGATACAAGTGGCGGTAGGAAAAAAGATGCAATGTGGGGATGATGGGGGAAGTACTTCCTTCCCTTTCTTTTCTCTTCTCTTTTCATATTTGCTACTGTTGCGGAAAGGGAATATTATTATCATGATTATTATTACCATCAAGGGAGAAAAGGAGGAACACGCTGATATGGAGGAAGAGGATGAAAAGTTTGAAAAAACATGATGACATATTTCTGTACAAAGTATCGTTGTAACAGGCTAAATAATGATGTGCAATGATAAAAATGGGATATCTTTTCATTTTTATGATTTCTTTGTACACCGACCAAGTGAGGAGTGAAAACGAGGAGAAAAATTATATAAAAGAGGGTGGTGGTTCGGTTAGTGATGATCATGGTAAATTGTGCTGGCATGCTGCTGTGTCTTTTGTGTGCATAGTGTGTGTAGAAAAGCAAAAAAAGAGTCCGTTTAAAGAGGCGCAAGGGGAAAGCAATATAAACGTCACAAGATGAAATGTGAAACGCAAAAGGACGTTGCAACTTTGATTGTTGGCTACATAAGTACTTTGTGTACATTCACACACAGGCCATTTCGTAATGCACTTCGCTGAGATTGGTTTTTACAACTTGTATAATGTTTAGATGGGAAGAGAAAGATAAATTAAAACAAAAAGTGGGGAAAAGATGTTGTGTACTTTCTTAACGTTTTTTTGTAGGAGTTTTAAAGATAAAAGTTTTCAGGGTGTACTTTAAAAAAATCAAAGGTAAATGAGCTTATTTATTAAGTAGTTGCATCTTGTATGTTACATGATAACAGCACAAACGTACAAATAGATAGAACTGTGTTGTAATTTTAGTTTAATATGCCTTTTTATTTGAAAACTTTTTCAAGTTTACTTCTTAAAAACCTAAACTGGTATAATAAAAGTAAAAATACAACATTTTCAGATATTAAAAAAATCCTCATAAATCCAATTACATTTATGAAGACAAATTAGTTCACTTCACTTGCATATGTTTAATATTCAAGATTGCAATGTTCTTTTGGACTATTTCATTCAACCGAAAATGAAATTAGTTTGAAAGTTAAAAAGTGCATTCAGTGCGACAATAACAGTAAAGCGATGCAATCCCTTTTACATTTTTTGATGCTAGTAACAACTGACGTGTTTGAGTAAAGGATATTTTAACGAGAGACCCATCCTATTATAGAGATTGTATGGACGTGAAATGACAAATCATCCTTTTCCTCTATGGAATTTCCATCCAAATAGAAAAGTACGTTTTCAATTTAAGACAAGAGGATCGAGCTTGTCACTGAAGTCGCCAATTCATTTGTAAATTATATTCCCACCATCGTTTATTCACTAAGGATGGTGAACTTGTGAACTGCGTGTCATGTACACAAATACATGGCACACTATTTTTTAACAGTTTTTCTCCCCTTCCGTTGTCATCATCGTGATCATCCTACTTTCCTATTCTTAAGTGACTTGACTTGACTGGTGTGTGTCGGCGTCATTCTCCTCATGAACTCAAAATTCTTTAATGAGAAATTACGAAATATAAGAAATTGCAGCAGAAAAAGGGGAAACAAACAATTTCTATCATGGCTCATTCTAATTTTCTCACAAAAGTGGAAAGAATGATGAAAAGTGCATACAGCCGGTTTTTAAGAAAACGCAAACGATACAAGATACAAATACAAAAACGTTAAAATAGAGAAAAAGCAGCCAAAAAACTTAAAAAAGAAAAACCCTAAAGACAAGAAGTCAAAGTGAAATGAGAATTCAGAAATGGCAGTTGTACTAATATTAGTCATTTCCGTAATTAAATTCGACTGTATAAACTACTACGACTTGTTTCATCCTACTTTATTTCCTTTATACCTAAAACAAAATGATACACACATAAACGCACGAGGCACGTAACGGTGTCAGGGAAGAGAAACAAAATGACTAGACTGTAACATTACGAACACGCTCGTAGACATTTTAGGTAAAGTATCCTTAATAACTTTGTTGCTTGAGCAAACTGCTACCGTATACGCACACAGGACACTACCAAATGAGTGACATATCGCTAGTTTTCTCGTTAAAGAACTCTAGTGGCAGTAGTGTGTTTAGTGTGTTTTCCACTTGATTCCCTAACATAATGATAAAAGCTGAGAAAATGTAACATTTTTCACGTTTATCAGTCACCATTTAACTTTTTTCATCCCAAGAGGAACAGGGTACTTGAAATAGTGGTAGATGTGCACTGCATGTATAAAAAATCATGTTGTTTTTTGATAAATTTTGTAAAAATGGGAATGGAATTTTCACCAGTGGTAATGCTGTATGTATATGTAGAGAAAAAGGAGAAACCTCAGCTGCATAGTGAAAATTACAAATTTTATGCGAATTTAGTATTTATTACGCGTAACCGAATTTTTCTCTTAAATAACATACATATATTATGCTTTTAATCCTTATAAGCAACAAACAGTGTAAAAGTGTCTTTGCTTACAAAACTGTGTTAGTATTTACACATTCATTTGTATGCATTATATGAAGAAATATAGGACAGTTTTCATGACTTTACTTCAAGTCCAATTTCAACAGGCCACGTACGACGTACACTTGGTTCTTTACAGAGGCATATATAGTTTTTTCTTTGCGACTTTAGTGTGTGCGTACAAGTAGAAACGTGTATCTAGAAATGTTTGCCAGGTTGTCTTGTTGTTTTGTTCTGGATAACTTTTTTTCTTAGAAGTCGACAAACCAGAGCCAGGAATCCTTTGGCACTTTATAATCCATCTCATCCAAGCACATACCAACAAAATTGACCTTTTTGTTTCCATTTTTATACACTGTCAACTGTGGCTGTTAGTAGAGTTCATGTCCCCAGTTACCATTTGAACTTTATATAACGCTCTAAAATAAATAAGGGAACAAATTTGCATACCTATTATTAAATTGGCAAACGTAATAAAATAAGAGTACTAAATTGGTATTTCAAAAGATTAACATTTGGGGCAATGTAAATAAAAATGTACTTTAATAATCGAAGAAACCTTGCTATTGAATAACTACTAACTATAACTATTGTAAGATCCACATTGTAAGTATTGTATTGTATTGTAGATGCATTCAATTATTAAATTTGTAGTAAATGTAATTTTTTTGCAACTTGTCGTTAGGAACACAATGCAATGCATTCGTCAATGAAAACCACACAAGAAATTTGATAGTTGACTACGTATCATCATGCTTTCGTTGCAGAGAAAGCTTTCAAATTTTATACCCAAGTAAAAATATGTACATTATGCTCTGTAATGATAATAGTAACAAATCTTGATAGTCACGAGTTTTCCATTTACTTGTAATGATTTTGCACAAGTTGTAAATAAAATATTTCTGTGTTTACTGGATTACACAATGCTTTGTGGAACTTGGTAAAGCGAAGCAAACAACGGAGTGTACTATGTTTATTTACGACTCATAAAGGCCCTGAGAGAAAAATCTGAAACAAGTAAAGATACAAGAATGAATGAGTAAGAAAAACATAGATCTTCTGACAGTCGCATCACCATCAACATGATCTTGATGAAGTAAAATGTTCTTGAGCTGCAAGTATGAATAGCAATAAGAAAATTAAAAGAACCCTTAGCCTCCTCTCAACAAATTTACTTCAACTGTGCAAACAACGAATAAAATATGTACAGATATCGTGTAACATTTAGCTTTTTAGTATTTTTACTACACACACGCAATTTATTTATATATAAACAAGAGGAAAATTTAAATGGTTCGAAACTATAAAATAAGAAGAACGAGTTGATCATCATCATCCGAATTTGCATTGAGCTCACATGAAGAATCATGCAAATTTTTCTCAGATGAAAAACAAGGATGAATGGAAAGATTGAGTTCAGAATGTGAAATGAGAACAAGAAAACCAGGAGCCATAACGCGCCATATATCTTGCATAAACTACCACTATACATACAACAATCAGCTTTCTTTGCAAATTAAAATATATGTAGTTTCTTGCCTAAAAACTGCATTTTACTTAAACAAACAATGATCCCATTTAGAGGAGTAAAATAAGTTGAATGTTATGGTATTGTGCATCGTAGACGTTCAATTTGATAAGCTTTCATTTACTTAATTCCAATGCATACTAACTAACTAAAATAATCTGAGATAAAGTATATTTTCTCCTTTACACAATAATTATTCATTCAATGCTCCCAATTTGTTCTTTGCATTTTCTGGGAAATTTATGCTAAGAAACAGATCAAAAACTGACTGACAGTAGATAACAAGCGTCTCTCTTCTTTTTGATCATGATTTCTACTAGGTAAAAAATCCCAGAAGAATATATCATAGATAACTCACAGATACATCATTCAAATAATGTTCGTGGTGTTCTTTGATGCAGCAGGAACAGGGATGTCATGGGGTACAACGCAAAGCAATATAATATTCAAACGACAACGATGTGAACTAGTACATTGGTACTAACATGATGTATAACAGCGGGTGGTGGACGGTTGCAGAATAGAATTTGTTTTAACGTTATTCCATTTCTTCTCCCTTTGCTGATGGATTTCGCTTTTCCAAACCTGATTAGATATCATCATATAAGTTTTACAGTAGAAATACATGCTATGCTAAAATCAAAAAGAAAATACGAACAGCAAAAATATATCTAGATCTACGCAGCAGCCTGTTAAGCTAGTCGTGTTACTCATTCACTCTGGTTTGATGATGATCTATTTTTGGAGGGTGTATCCCTCTCTCTCTCTCTTTCCATTACTCTATCTTCTTCCATAACACTTTTTAATATGCATGTTTCTATTTAGTCATGCAGCATGCTTCTACTTCCACTAACTTTCTACTTGGATCTTACACAACGAATACAACTACCTATTTTGTTGTTCTTGTTATGTCTCCCTTCTCACTACTTTTTCTCCCCAATCCCATTCCATATCCCGTCGTCGTCCTCCTAAGTAATAAAACAACATGATGCATGTTAATTAGATTCTCTCCTGTAAATTACACCCATCGATTTTTTACGGATCCCCATTTGCATACAAATGTGAAACAAATTGTATTTCAATATTTTCTCGTAATAGTTCTAGTAGAGCAACAGGAAGAGAAACGGGGCAGGGTACGATAATACACAGTAATGCTTTAGCTTTACAATGTGGCATGACATGAGTCATCAATAATGATCTCCAAATTTGAGCACGTTAAAACGTTTTATGTCAAGATTCTTATTAATTTTTTACTTGCTAGCTTGTTATTTAGTGAAAGCTTACGATGAATGGCAAAATAATACATTTGGTAAATGTGTGCTTAACACTTGCATTAATTACTTTTAATGTCATGTAATATGGCATAGGATATATACACAATTGTGGTTTATGTCCTTGACTTCAAGAGTACGAAGGGTGAAACAAAAACTTTTAAATGGGTTTTAAACCAGCTATACATATTAATGTAGATTGAATATAGATCTACAAATATAAATTCGTACCTCGGTTATCTACAGAAATTGTTTTCACAAAATGTTTTACAAAGTCATTGAAACAAAATAAGGTTACATGATTGATCTTGCAAAGTGTTAAATTATGTGCTTTTTGTTTAAATTTCATTTTGTTCAAGTGGGAGTTAAGTAAATATAGTTGACACTATAATTTTGTAATTACAAAGTTTTATGCGCAGAAATTATAGTATGGTTTGTGGAGATTTTGTTTTATTGTTATTGCCTTTAATTACATTGTTTAAAGCACGTGTGTGTAATGTACACGTGTATAGAACAAAAACAACTATATTTTGTGTTAACCATTATTATGACGAGGAAAAATATGTACAAATGGTACTCAAAAACGGAACAACAGAAGTGATACTTTTCTCACTCGGCTTACTATAAAATCATAGGGTACGTCAGTCAAACGAACAATGGGCATTTTGGCTCACCTTTATGTGTTTCATGTATTTTTACACCACAGCAGTAATAAGTCAAGTCATATGGAAAATCCAGCAATGGTGTAATTTCTAACAAACCAATCCTGATATACCCTCAAGTGATATTGAAATTTAATTCTCCTTTTCCATAATCACGTGGATTCATTTGAATCAAAATTTTTTTAAATACGTGGACACAACAAGATCATTGATATCTGATCTTTTCTACCTTTACTACACATATCTATTACTTATAATAATAAGGCACAACTTAACAACGCAGCAAAACAAGATTTTGGAAGAAAACAAGAACTTTTGGAATTATTAAACTGAAGACACCAAATAATTTTAGAACGAAAGAAAAGCTCAAAATTTACTTTCAAACTACTATGTAATTTCTTATCATAAAGAAACTCGTTAGTTCAGCACCTACCCTTGTATATACTTGGAAATACTTTTCAAGTTTTTCTAATGATTGTAGCGTATATATATAAGTTTGCGAGTAAATTGATACGTTAAAAAGACTTTGAGTGGGCCAGCATGTTTCTTCGACAAGTAGTACATGATTTATTTACCAATATCCTTAAGCTTAAAGTAATAATGTACCTCTTTATCTATTACTTTTACATGACACAGTACAATAATTTAACTCAATATTTATAATCATACATCCATGATGACTATGACATGTATTCCATGTTGCATAAATATTGATATAAGCATGTATGATTCACTCAAGTATATACTGTCATTTTAAAGAAGTTTACTTTACCTGGTAAATTGTCTGAAATGTAAACTATAATGGTGAAAATACTTCTTGTAAGTTTCATGCATGTATGTTTGATAAAGAAACTATTTCCTAAAAAGATGATTATTGTTGAGCTTTTCTGCTGCCTTGTTTACTTGTTTATCAGTTGTCAAGTTGTAAATATAATCGAGATTGGTAGAGAACTTGCATCTTCATTTACCACTTTTCTCGTTACTTACAAATTTAGATTTCAAGAGAACTGAAAACTGAAAGTAATATATTTCATTTTCAAATCAAATCTTTTGATGGTTGAAACTTGGATGTAGCTTGTTCATGAGCATACGGCAAACGACCTTGGAGGAATTCATTTATCCCAATAAAAATAATATGAAAAAACGAAGCCCTTTAAGAGTCAGTGTTGTTTGTATTGATTCCATATATGAATATTAATCAATGATGGCTTTCATATGAAAATTTTAAAATAAAATGTTTACTTATTTGGATTCTTGTTACAATATCGATGTTTTGCGTCATGCAATGATAATCTTTACAAGACATAACTAATTCACGCGAAACGATGCGACATCAAATTTACTGAGAATAAAATTTCAGTAAGGGAATGAAGCATTTTTACAATCGTTTCTCTTTGTAAAATTTTTATTCTAAAGTTTAAAGAGTGACACTACTGACGATATGAAAGTGCTTCAAAAAGCCATGGGGTGATGTGAGATTACACACACATACTGAAATAAAACACTACTCACTCGCAGTGTAGTCAACATTCAACATGCAATGTACTAACAAAAAAGAACAAAAAGACCAGACACGTGATTTATTACGATGCGTAAAAGGGATCGTTCGTTTTAAAAATGCATTGAGACAGGACCAGATCATTATTCAAATAATCAGGCAAATAGCTGATGCTTCCTTTCGATTCTTTCCCTTCCATGCAATGTTTTAATGTATGAGTTTATGTATTTACGTATGAAGTGATTAGCTGGTTAAGTAAGCCATATGTTCCATAATTAGCTGAAGTCAAAAATAAATTATAAGGCAATGTAATCCTTTAAATGTACACGTGTTATCTAGGATAACTTATCTTTCATTTGTTAAGGGGTGAGCCTGAACTGGAAATTTATAATTAATTTGAGAAAGATATCTACTTCATTTAAATATTATTGTACATTACCCTTTCTATTCATAATATAATTTGTTGGTTCACTCACCAATAATAGGAATTCATTACTTTGACCAGTATGGCTTTTATTGCATCACTGAAAATACATAAATCTCGCCACAATTCATCATATTTTCCTAGCATTTTGCTTACTCTATAAATGTGGACTAGAAAAAATTCTGAATTTTTTGTATGTTTTGTACCCAATTCTCACTTGAGGCGTATACAGAATACTTGAATGGCTTCTGTTCTGTCATTGCCACTTGGATGACTGATTTTAACATATTATAACACAGTTTAAGCAGTAAAATAAGAAGGCGTTACATGTCAACCTGTCGAGGATAAGTAGTGAGTTGACAATGGTGATGACACAAAAGGTATTACACCAAACAAGAAGCCATGATAGTTATAGTTGAAGTGATATCATTTTTAACTGCAGTTATTTTGACACTTTCATCATCCAAGGTTCGCTCTTTGATAACGTGAAATGGAGTATTTTTGGAAAGATTTTCTGCCAATTATCACTTCCCAATGATCTTGTACTAAGAAGGCTCAAGTGGCACCGAAAATTAAATTATCGTGTCATAAATACTATGCTCAAATCGTGCAAGATTATAATATGTTTACGTGTTATAGGAAATCAAAATACTTATAATCTAACCATTAGTCGCTCTTGTTGTTGAAATATGTCTTTTACTATGTTTGAATAAAAAAGTTGCAATGTATTGTGACATTGTGAGCCATGATAATATGTATACATACATACATACATACATGTTTATTCTGTGACACCCATGTAAATTGGTTCTTATTTGTATAATTAGCACATAGTATGTCTTGATATAATGTATATACATAACCGGATAGTGATAAGGCTCAAATTACTATTATCGTAAAGCGATAATTTGTAATTTACCTCAAGAATAGATATGCATACGTTTATAAAGCAAAAAAGACAACCATCTATCTAGATTCTAGATTCTAGACACAAAAACCAGGCGAACCAAGCCGTATAAATTGTTATTCTAATTTATTAAACAAATAGTTTTAATAGCAAAAATGTTTATATTGTGTGTACCACTCTATTTATTAGCTCGATAAATTCTTCTATGGCCTTATTTATCAGAGTCAAATGTTTCGTAAAGCCTTTTCAATTAACTTCCGTCGCCATCCATCCGTGCCTATTCAAATGATATGTTTGCTCTTGTTCTGTTATCGTGTTCGATGAAGCCCATTCAGTTCGAAATCCAGTTTGCTCTCTTATCAAGTAATTGAATTACCTTTGGAGAGATGATTTCAAACCAACTAATGGCTTTTTCGATCAAAAATGATAAACGTGTCCTAAATATAATGCACTCACTTTTTTAAATGGAAACACTCAAGTAACGCGGGAGTTGTTGCTATAAAGTACAACATAACATGCTACATGTAGACAGGCACTAATGGTGAAGGGACGACCATATAAAAAATCTTCGCACAGTGTCCATCTTTTTAGGTCAAATTAACATTATGTATTGGGAATCCTTTCACCTTTAATTCAACGAGCCAAACTTCTCGTATCCAAATAAAAAAATAGTATGATACTCTTTAAAAAAAGTATTCTCATTCATATAAAACCCTGTACTTGATATTGGTCCTCGCGTTGAATTTCATTCCAGGAAAGTTACATTCGGAACTTCCTCGTTTCGAATATATTTTAAACATTTCTACCTGCACAAACATGACAAACAAATAATATTTGTTACCTGACATTAAAGCATATACATGTAAGAAATTTCTAGTAATAGTATGAGATATAGTTTATGTATTAAAAGTAAAAATAATATTTATAAAATCGGTAGGTACAAGGGCACGTGTAAAATCTGCTTATGTAATGTCTACACCATTATAGAACGAAACCACGCTCACGTACTATACTAGGGATCGCATTACTTCGAAATGTATCACATTTATCCTTATTTAATTTCAATGTTTACACGCAATTTTCAACATATTGTTTTAGTTGTAACGTAATTCCAGATTTTTACAGTCCTCATTTCATTATTTAATTATACGCTGAAGGTGAGAATATGCCATGTGCCATTCCACTACCATCTAAAGGGCTGTTTTTTTGTCAAAATATTTTGCAAACTAACCCAAATATTTGATGAATGATTACGTAAGGGTTGGGTCACAATTGCAAGTGCTTGTCTGTCTAGTAATTTTATTTGCGGAAAACGTTACAATTATTTGCAAACATAATTAATCTATTTATTATGGCCACCCAGATCACTTTAATAAACGATAGAGAATTGGTGTTTATCTATCAGAGTTACAATATTCTTTGTTTCCGATGCAAATGCCAGTGTCAACAATTACTGAGAACTATAGACATCTTCAAACAGAAAATATTGCTTTCATCATCCATTTTCACTGTTTCCTCATTATCATGCATAAATAGACTCGAAGTAAAAGCAAATACAGAAAAATACACAAAGTATTTTTTTTAATACAAACTTCACAAAAATAGAAATGTAGGACTAGATATCTGAAACCATGCAAAATACTGATACCCGGTACTGGCGTCATCACCGTCGCCCTTTTTATTGATTCTCATGCAATGTATTTATCATAAAGCCCTGTGCATGCAATTTTTATTCAGTTGCGAAAGCACAAATATTGTTTCGTTTCTGATGATGCTGGTATAGGAGGGATGATGACAGTAATCCATTATACCGCTTCTCTTGCGTTCGTTTGCTCTCATGATCATCACCATCATCGCACCGACAAAATCCTCACTTTTAGAGCATAATATTCTATCAACAGCCAACTGTACCGTATTCCGATGTCATTTGTCTCCCATTTTGTGTTTTATATTTGTGCAGACTTAGAACTTGCAAAGTACCCCAATATCTCTAGAGCTGAAACAGCAACCTTTCTATAAGCGTCTCTCCGTCAGATAATAATGTAACAAAAATAAAACTATTTCCATCTTTGTTTTTTTCACCACACGGCCAAGCCACAAAATCGCATATTTTTTTACTGTTATTGAATCTTTGTCCTTTGCCCTATACCCATTCATATAAAAAATATAATTCTTCTTTTGATAGCATAAAACTTTTTCCAATGCTTTCCAGAAAAATTGGTGCTGTCAGATTTCGCGCAACAAAAAACAGTGGAAAATATTCTGGTGTCTAGTTATTTCTGCGAGCTTTTACCTGCTGGTACCTTTTTTCTATTTCCTGTGAGCTTAAGTGGGGTGTGTTGCATATGACATTAGTTGAGAATAACCGAAGTAAAATATATCACGGCTACTACCACCAAGTACTGTTGATATTACATGGTTCTACGAATAATATGCTTTAGTTTAGAAATCGAAATACGATTGTACAAACTTCTATAAAAGTCTGAACAACATCCCAGTTTGCCACGTATATGAATATTTTTACTTGGAAGTTTAGCATTCAAACTACATATACTATAGGTAAGAAGAAGCGTTGTATGTATGTCTTTTTAGGAAAAATGATTATGTGATATCGATACTCCAAATATAATACATAGCTATGCAAAACCCACATCATAATAGCATTCCAAACTTAACCATGTATCACCTTTCTACTTTGCACAGTACAAAATAAAGCCCAGAGATCAAAATGAAATCCCACTCAACTTTACAAACATCATACCCCACTTTTTCCGGTTTGAGAATAAAAGGTGATATCAACAAGGTACATACACATTTATGGAAAACGGATGTGTTATTTGTATACAATATTTTATACGCTTGTAAATAGTAATATGTAGATCAACATCCAAAAACTAGATGCCTATTGCCTAGTACACAAATGGTGTATGTTATTGTGTGCCGAAGTTTGCAGGTACTTTGCCTTGTGAGAAAAAAATTCTCACTGACAAATAAAAGTACTAGGTAGAGTAGGCATAGTTGACTGGTTATTCTGCCGGAGGATAGCAGTAGAGCGTAACCTCATGCAGTTTAGTGTAGCAAATGCTCAAGATGTGGTGCAGCGGTAGCATTTTACTTTTCAAAAACTT
The DNA here is from genome assembly GCA_034693345.1 of Entomobrya multifasciata. Classification (NCBI taxonomy): domain Eukaryota; kingdom Metazoa; phylum Arthropoda; class Collembola; order Entomobryomorpha; family Entomobryidae; genus Entomobrya; species Entomobrya multifasciata. Next base: position 15,803 of record JAQFXM010004865.1, read on the forward strand.
CACTTTTTTGCTGCCAAAAGAAGGAGAAGAGAAATATCCAGCACTCTAACTCTAGAGCAGCTAGTTGTGATATGGTGCTGATGCTGATTAGGATGGTGGTCTTTTGGTATGATGTTGTATGTGTATCTGGAGCTTGTACAAAGCTTGTCAAATATTCCCACATTTTAAATTACAAGCAGTAATATTTTTTCTGGATAATGCATTGCACCATTCCTTACTGGACTGTTTGTGATGATGGTGTTAGGCTTGAACTCAGACTTGTTCCTGGTTCAAGGCAAACTGTATGCAAAGTACCCACTGTACAAATTCATATAAATAAATTTTTGCCTTGAGGACAATGTTGGTTTAAAAAAAGATCCAGAGAGTGA
>JAQFXM010004866.1:0-16170 GCA_034693345.1 Entomobrya multifasciata
TGACCCCCGTAACTTTTTATAGGGGACACCTAGAAAGCTGAGATTTTGGCTGTGGACGTTTCAGACAAAGTTCTATCCAATAAGCCAATAAAAATTTCGGGCCAGTACTTGTTTACTCCCACCATTTTTTTCAAGGATAATTATCCCAGAAAACCTTTGAGGGGTCGTAAAACTTAATGTTATCAAAATGTCATGAAATTTTCAAATACAACCAAGCTTGACTTATGAATAAATAAGAAATCTTGTGTTGTTTCCTTATTGGCTGACCATTTACCGTTATAAAATGTTCTTCAACGACCTTTTCTTGACTAGAGGAAGGCTCCCAATAGGGTCCTTCCTTATGTTTATCGGTGGCTTCAGTATGGGCAGTTGGTTAACTCTATTTCACCAGTTACAAGTTGAACGAGACCTTATCGGTCATGATCTCGCTGTGGTTGGTCACCACACTCACGAACCATTCCTGCTCCTAGTCATTTTAATTATCTCAGCCCCATCAAACTTTGCCCTTCGAGATACCCTTCGTTCAACATGGTTAAAATTAAGTCCCAAAGAAGGAAAGAATACAAAGCACTTGTTTGTCATTGGAACAGAAAATCTTCTTCCCGATTTGGCAAGGAGAGTTGACCAAGAGCAGCAGATTCATGGAGATTTGCTTCTTTTACCTGAAGTTGTGGATTCTTACCAGAATTTAACCTTGAAATTGACTGAAAGCTTAATATTTATCAGCTCCTCGTTACCTTTCCGTTATGTTCTGAAGTGTGATGATGACACGTTTGTTCGAGTGGATGCTGTTTTGGATGAGTTGGAGGAACGACAGGCAAGACTTCATGGAAAGCCCAGTTCAAATAGTAATCCAGGTGGGGAGACGTGTTTTTTCTGGGGATTTTTCGATGGACGAGCCAGAGTGAAAAAGAAGGGGAAGTGGAAGGAGGAGGAATACAATCTTTGCGACCTTTACTTGCCTTACGCCTTGGGTGGAGGATATGTAATAAGCAAAAAATGTTCGGATTTCATTGTTCGGAATCAAGCAGTATTAAAGACGTATAGTAATGAAGATGTGACGGTTGGCACTTGGCTTTCTGTGATACAACATGAGAAAAAGTACTTCATAATTTAATTATAATAATTTATGCAATGATTTTCGCCATTTTTTGGAGTATTTTATTCTAATTTATTTTTTAATCTTTTCAGACATGACATACGATTTGATACCGAGTACGAATCCAGGGGCTGTAGTAATAAATATCTTGTTCAGCATAAAATTACTCAGGCAGAGATGATTGAACGTTATCAGAATTTAATCAAATCAGGAAAATTATGTGCAGAAGAATTCCGCACAAGACCATCGTATGAATACGACTGGACTGCACCTCCGTCCCAATGCTGTAAAAGGAACGCTACCATTATATAAATATTTTTTAGAATACTTTTTATTAATGAATTTAGATCTTTTTTGTGCATTTCAGTGATATTAAAAATAGTTGTAGGTGTATGGAATATGAATTCAATCACAATGTACAATTTTTCGTTCATTTCAATTTTTGTTAGATTTTACGTTTTGTTTTGTAGTTTTATTTTTTACTAGATAGTTGCGCACTTAAAATAAAGTTTGTTAATACATATTTATAAATATAATTAAATCACAGTTTGGTAACGAGTGCTTTTTTGTAAATTATTTACAACTTGGATTCAGCATGAATAGCAATGACGGGGTCTTCGGTTTCATTTGTAAGATTAATCGTTGCTTTTCCATCAGATCCAACTGTAATGGTAGCTCCAGTACAAGAGTTGTTCTCCTTGCCTCCTGATATTACATCACAGTACTGTCCGGCTGGCAGACAAGTCTATACAATGCAATTGTCAATCAATTATATAAAGTACCACCAAACATATCATAAAGTATAGCATAATGATATGTCACATCATGTCAGCTTACAATAAGTAATAGACATGTATTTGATGTAAAAATTACCTGGAAAGATCCACTCATGGGAAAGTTATCACCGTTGATGGCAATGAATCCCTTGTTTCCTCTGCAGAACGCGATTTGGTTACCTTGATTGTCAGTCCAATCATTCAAAGTTGTTCCCTGTACAACATTACGGAACTTGACCATGCTGTAGATTTGACGCCAACGATGTTCACAAATCCATCCATTTCCACAAGACAGATCTGGGTTGATTGTGGGTGGAAGGATGTCTCCATTGGTGTTTGGTGGTCCAATCTGTTATTAATATAAAATGTTTTAAAATGAATATTGAGCTTATTTTTTCGTAGCAAAATATCAATCGAGAAAATAAGTCGTAATATATTTACCCAGTCATTTTGGTCAGCACCTCCTTGGAAGTTCTCATCCCAGTAGTATGAAGACATGACTCGGGTCACACCATATGGATGAGCCAACATAAAAGCAGTTGCCATCTTGTATTGTCTGGACATTCTAAATGTGAGAACGTTACCGCCACCTCCATGTCCACGTTGGTTATCGTGGTTATCAATGAAGACAAGAGCGTTTCCATCAGGATACAGGCCCCATGCAGGTCCCCAGTTGGACAACCATCTGAGTTGATTGTTACCTCTAAACGCAAATCCTAATTCACTTCCAAATCTAAACTCAGTCACTCTCCCCAAATCGAAGTATTGTTCCCCACGAATTGGCTCAGAGTCAGACATATCAATAACTTCTTGATAAATGAATGGTCTTGCATTAGCAGCAAATCCATGTTCAGTGTTGAGATTGTGTAGTCTTTTGAAGATTTCACCCATGTCCGCAGGCCACATGTGCTTGGCAGCATCAACTCTGAATCCAGCAACGCCCATGTCGACAAGCTTGTTCAAAAACTCTGCAATATGAGCCCTGACGTATTCCTGGCTTTGGTCAAGATCGAGAAGAGAAACCAAATTGCAGTTTCTAACTTGGTTGACATCATTGTAGTTTTCAATGTCTCCAGAGCTTGAGGGACACTTGCTACGGTCATTGAAGTCAGGAGCAGAATATTCAGGGAAGGTTTTGGATCCAGCATTGTAAGAACTTCCACCCGAGCCTTGACCTGACCTTCCTGATCCTGTCATGTGGTTCATGATGACGTCAACGTAGACACGGACGCCAACGGCGTTGCAGCGTCTGACCATGTTGGCAAGCTGTTGTTCATTTCCAGATCGTGTATTCATATTTTTGTAGGAAACTGGTTGGTAACGTTCCCACCATGGGCGATATGGGTCGGTAACGACAGCATATTCACTGACTGGGGAAATCTGATAAATTAATACAATTTTGTGTTGATTTCAAGAATTAATGAATATGAAAAAATAATTGCAGTCAAATTCTCGTCGTAATATTACCTGCACTCCACCATAACCGAAAGGTGCTAAAAATCTTTCACATTCTTCAGCAATGGTATCCCACTTCCATTCAAATAGATGGACAATGGTAGTTCTGCCAGAGGTAAAGTGTGGGTCCCACTGGGCCACAGCAAGGCCAGCAAGGGCCAATATTAAGACTGCTTTAATCTGCATTGCTGATTAGTGTTAACGTAACAGGATGAGGTTTTCTGTGCCTGCTGCTCCAGTGGATGTTCGGAAGTACCATTTCTCGGGTTTATATACCACAGTCTTCGCCTTATCTTTAGATATAATAATGCCAGTGATATAATCAAGCATTACCTTTAAAAAAAGTAAACCCCATGACTTGGTTGAAAAACATGTCTAAATTTTCGAAATCGTACTTTCCTGTCAACCTGTCTGTCAAGTTGTCATTTAAAAAGTCATAGCAAACTAATCGACTTATATATGATTGATTGCATAAAAGTGGGATATATATATAGTTAGGGTTTCATCTTATCTGTGACGTTCAACGACAAATTGAACGTTTAATTGGGTTCAGCCTTAGGATTGGCCAATAATAAGCACGTGAGATAACATAATTGTTTATTAATATAATATTACATTTTTTAATTATTTAAATTTGCAATGATTAAACGTAAATACCCTCAGTTTGACATTGAAAGCCTACGTGTGTCTACAAATCAACAGGTAAAATCATTATCGCCCCGATTGTGATGTCGAAAATGACAAATTATTTTTTTATTAATCTCACTTAAAGTTTCGCTTGAAAAAGTAAAGTACATATCTGGCATTTTGTGACAAATAAATACTTTAGCTTAGTCATCTTAAGGTAAACATTACTTAAATTTCTTTTAAATTGCAGTTTTTAAACGCAATTCGGTAAGATTAAAATTTGATTGATAAGCTTCTTTCTAAATTAATTTTTGAAACAGTTATCTACATCCAATTAATTTTCATGTATCTTTAGTTTCATTTATAATCAAACACTTTCAAAGAAAGTTCATTTGCAATAACTTATAACTCTAACTTAAATAGAGCTACGTAGATGTGGTTTTAAAGCAACCACTACGCAGAGCAGAGTGATGTTGCGTTTTTTACCACAAACTGGAATAAAATTAGTGTTTCATGCTCTATATCCAACTAATTAGTACATAATTATTCTCTTTATTGTCTTGGATAAATATGTGCTAATTTTCTCGCCTATTTTATCATCTTATTTCATTGGAACAAAGGATATTCAGATTGTAAAAATCAGAGATCATGATTTGCAAAAGCAACGTTAGGTTTATCTTTGTCATTAGTCATCATCTGCAATTGTGTCTATCTCGTGATTCTAAATAAGTTTTTAATCAAATGACTCATATTCTGGTTTTTTTAGTAAGTAAACAAAAACGGACGTTCTATATTCAGCATAGAGATATGCCTGCATCTTATGTTTAAATAGTTGTACAATTACTACATGAAGCAATGTTTGCAAAAAAATCCGGATTTTAATATTATTTCCACTCTTGTGGAATACATGAAATGGCATGTGCTTCTATATAAACTCTAATTTTGAGATTGACGTTTGTAAACATATAAGTGTATCTCATGGCTTCTCTTGAACCACACGAAGAAGTACTCCATTTGTAAATCGAGGGTTTTTAATCTCGGTCGTACAATTTTTATCCAAAAACACAACCGAAAGAAGCACAGAAAAGCTTGCTAAATTACCTGTATAAATGAGCTTTACCTGAGCAAATGTTGCTCACTTGTTCAGTCTTCGTATTAAAAACACCAAATCAAATGCCATCAACATCATCAAATCCCTGACATTACTCAGCTCAGCAAATTGCAAAACACAACATAAAATTTTCTTACAAAAGCTAAAAGGAGAAATCGCTTTTTTATTTGCTTCCCTAACTAGGCAGAATAAAACTTTGATTATTGCATAACCATTTTTGGTAAAAATCTCAAATTGCCCCATAAATCATATATTGGTGAACGTGAAGGAATTTCGTTTTCGAAGCAGAATAAGCTCACTATTCGTGATGATGTATGTTGATGAGCTAGCAAAATGTGCCGTCATCTTCATCAATATTCCATTTTTGTCCTTCATGAATGCTGTTAAAGAGACAAACTCTTGTTCACGTGGGTGGTATAGGTATTTTGTTTTACTAAGGCGATTATTACATGTGTACAGTTTTAGTTTACATTATGCATGCGCGAATTGCTTTCGCTTTCTACTCTTTATTTCTCATACCCGCTTTCAATATAACGATCATCATAAAACTTTTTAAAAAATCCTCCTGCAAAGATTTACGAATATATTATATGATCAGAATGAAAACACGCAAACTTAATTTTCTGACAAGTTCATGCCTACACATTCACAAAATATTGTTTTACGGCTCTTTGCGTGACGATTGACGATGCTGAAAGACAACGCTTTAGCAGTTACAAATACAACAAGTACTTATTGAAAGTAAATTGCTGAGCAAACAAAACTGATTATATTGAGTGTTTACCAGCATGTGTGTTAACCTTTACCTGTTTTTTTTTCGAGGGAAACAAGGCGGAGCCTAAGTTTTTGCTATTTTTCGGCTCGTCAGCATAGCTGTATTGTAATTAGTGGATAAAATAAATGCATTTGACTTGTCTCTCTGGATTGGATATCATCTCTAGTTAATTTGATGGTTATTGGGACTTTTTTACAACAATTTTCCATTCATATTTATCGGACATTCTATGGCATTGTGATAGGAAATGATAAGCCAAATTTAGACTGCTGCTCCCTCTTTTCAACAGTGCAAACCACTTATGGACAAATTTATTCAGCAAATTAACAACGTTTATTTGTGAGCCTTTTTTGTGTCTGATTCATAAAAATCATAAAATTTAAACTTTAAATACAAGAATTTTGTGATAGTAAAAATATCCCCGTTCCGCTTCATTGGACTTGACATGTTCTGTTCTTGTAAATCAATAAAACATAGTCAACAAGAGTCATTTTATCAATTATCGTTTTACCGCATACGTTTTATAAACTTTCTTATCACCTCCCTTCCTTTTGTCGCTTGTCACGTAATAAAGGAAACACTCCGATGTACCTAGTCAACTTCTGTGATGAGCAGTGTTGATCCACTTGTTATATTTCTAAGAAAGAAATGCTAATCTTGTCATGTCTTCTTGAAGCATGTGGAATTTCTATAGTTAGCCTCATAAGAAGCACTATTTGTTCATAAATTATCTTTGCCATTATTCCAAACCACAAAAGCGGTGTAACCTAGTGCGTATTTTCGTGTACTGGATTTAAAAATAAGTTTATTGGAATTTCTTATGCATTATCAGTGTCCATCCATTCATTTTGTAAACTCTTAAGTAATTACACAACAGCCAGACAGCAAAATAAATTACTATGAGTAGTATTGTGTGTGGTTAAAAATTGTGATCATGTGTGTGCGTGTTCCAGCGTTGTAATATTTTGTGGCACCAATAATAACAGAAACAGAATAAAGACGCATTAAGTTTCTGAAACAATACTATTGACTGTACACAAATAAAATCATAAAATATCAAGGAAAATGTAAATCATAATTTATATATTTTGCTTGCAAAAAAATCTGCAAAATATTAATTAATGGCAATTGTAAAGTACTGAACTTGCTCGCTTGCCTGATTGCTTAAGTTTTTAACATGGACATTGCATGGTTAGCTGAAGATAATAATACACCGTAGATAATAGATTGCAGTTGCATAATGTATGGATAGAAATGGTGTGAAATTTTTAACTATTTAACAAAACTGTGTTTAGTTCAAATGAAACAAGGCTAACGATACTCACTGCATGCTCCATGTTTGTCTACAAACAGTTTTTGTTCAGTAATAACAAATAGTGAAAACTAACCTGTTCAAGATTTCGTAGGTGTAGAAAGCACGGAATATTTTCAATTTAAAAAAATCATCATGACGCAGTTCTGCTGTTACAGGGTTTGGGATGGGAGCTTGGAAAAGTTTAGGAAAACAGTTTTAGTACTGTCAACTGTTGAATTGGTAAATGTGTATTGAGTTTAATCAAAATTGGAATGCCGACATGATAGTAGATGGAAAATAGTTTTAAAAATATTTATTATATTTTTTCTCATTTTAACTATTCTAACAGCTCATCACCAGTGCTGTGATTGCATTTGTTGGAATCTCTTTGTACAATGTATCATTTGAGGATCCACCAGAGGACTCGGATACCTACAATGGTACGCTTACACTTTCATCTGAGTTCAATGAAACGTTATGTGAAAGCGGTGAATTGGCAGACGAGGGATACAACTGTGTGGAATTAAGTGAAATGGGCAAAAATTTCAATCAAACTCTGAATGCAAGATTTTTTCCAGTAACGCCATATTTTCAAGGTAAAAAACTTGATTCAATTAGATTGATAATAATTAATTTATCTAATTAATATAGAAATATTGAATTCATAATCAATTCGTATTTTCAGTTGTGGGTCACCAAATTGTGAAGTCAATCCAGCTAGTAATTTTCACAGCTGAGCTATTTGTAACTGTTTTATACCTGATTCGTGGGCTTACCAGGGTAAGTTGATTGCATTTTTAAATAATTGGACATCTCAAATAAAAAAGAAATGTAAAAAGAGAATATACTTCATTTTCAAATGTTCTTAGGTGGATACCCAGTCTATGAGGACTTGGCTCATTGTTACAGAGATCATCTCAACAGTACTTCTGCTAATTCTGATACTGTACTTATTTGGGGACTTCAGAGCTGATACCGTGCTTATTCTGGGAGCATATTTAATTTACCAGTTCATGCTGATCCGTACCGTTTCAAGACTCATCAGAAGAACAGAAATTGAGTTGACGCAGTTTGGTTCAGTCGTTGAGTTTTGAATATTTTAATTAAATAGGATTGCATCTCATGTTTTAAATTATTAATCTGTATTATGTATATACATTATATTAATTCAATACAAGACTAACTTATTAACTTATAATTATAGATAACTGAATAAAAGCTGTTTATTTTGTACGAAAATTCAACACTTAAAATTATCTTTAAAGTTTGGAAAACTGATAACAGAGTTAAAAATATGGGCACAAATATGTTATTAGTTTAAAGTTTAAACTGATAAAAGGATTATTATAAAGTCATTCACAGTTCATGTATGCACTACTTTCTAGAATTGAAAAACGCTGAGCATTCTAGATACATTTTCATACAGATTAGTAATTAGTACAAAATTATAAATGCGTCAGAGAATTCTTATCATGTTGTAAGGATCAATGAACATCGTTTTTGTTGACGTAATTTATTTAAAATTAAACTATTCGGTTCAGGTAGTGGGACTATGCATAGACGATGTATATCCAAAAACATAAGTTTATCAAGATAGAACAGTAAGTAACAAACAAACATGAGTTGTCCAATGCTTGTATAAATTCGTATGAGTACACAGTTTGATACTTTTTAAAACGTTCTATTTTAGGAATTGCATGAGTCATAACAAGACAAGGCCCTTGAAAAGGCATAATTTTGCTTCGACCACCAATTTGTGGTAAAACAGTGCTGATATTTAATGGAGACTTGACAAACTTTTTAAAAGCCGAGCAACTTAAGTTCTTGCATTTCGATTAGTGATATCATACCGAAATGATGAGTAATATGCGTATGATGTCCATGGACTATCAAAAATCTATTGGTATTGGTAGTCTGTAACCTTGTAATTAAAGGTGGCAGGTCTCTGTTGTTTTGCATGTAATTCTTTCTGCTTGAAGTTGTAAAGGTGGTACCGGCCAAAATCATGGATGAAAGAAAAAATGTCACAAAAGTCACAAGACACGACAAAAAGATAAAACAGTGTAATGTTAACAATAAGAAGTCATGGTCAATACTTGATACTCTATTAAAAAGCTTATATTATAGACATGTTACAACTACAACTCAACATTACAAACAACGTAGAATTGTAAAAATGCATGAAACATGAAATCTAGCTTCACACTGCACCGTATTCATGAATTCATGTATCCGTCTTGCCTGTAATATGGTATTTATTTTCTAGCAAAGATTATATGTGATTGTATTCTTTCTTTCTTGTGAGCTTAATTCTTTCTCACATGCTTGTTCACCTATTTCAAATCAACGCTGCACTGCACTGCCTGCGGGACCGATTCTTTAAAGTTATGTTAAACAACAAAAACACAGGAGTGCATTGCAAGGAAAAAACATCTTAGAATTTCTTTCAATCTCTCTACTATGTTGGTTTAGAAGAAGTCACGAGAAAAACAAAATGATTAGATGCCACATGTATCGCATTCTTACCTCGCTTCATTTCATAATAGCAGCTTTAAAATAGCGCTTGCTCATAGTTCATGTTCACAATAACACATTACCGGTATTTCGGTGACCAGTTGCCAGGCCAGATACTGAAAGGCCATGACTGGATTACTATAATCCGCCTTTAAATACAATCATAAGGTGAAACGTACACACCTTCTTATTTTCTACTTTAACAGACATGTCCTATGTCACTTGTGCAAGTAGACAAATACAATGTGCACTGCTCGAGAAACCTTACAAGTTAAATATCATCATTGGCATTGCTTCTCCGTTTTTATGAGAAAAGGAGCAAGGACGAAAACAAAACGAGTGGATTCGCTTTTTGCGTAGAATATCCAGCTATACCTTTTTGATTATCTGTTATGAAATCATGCAGCGTAAATTTGAGGATGGACTAGAAAACCTGTTTTATCGTCATCGTTGATGTTGATCACAACAAGTAAACAGTTTGCACGTTTGGGAAAGCCTAAATTTGAATAAACATATTCGGCAAAGCAAATATGTGTAGACCTACCTCTAACTTACTTGGTTTCAATTTTTTGACCTTCTTCTTGTGTTATCCATGTTGATAGATAATTTGATTTTGTTGGAAGCAGAACGTGCTGCTCTGAATATTATTTTTATAGTGTTGTCTGTTAAGAAATATTATAATTACGTACGAAGGCTCACGATCTCTCTCAAACTAACCATCCGAAACCGACTTAAATCTGGTTCATTCAGACGAAAACTGCGTATCTTGGATATTGGCTCCTTGTTGGTGGGGTAAATAATAATTATAAAGATAGTGACATGACGGCAAGGAGAATATAATTTGTTGTGTGAATAAGTACACTAAATACACTATCATTTAATGTACATGTGATAATGGTGATGCGAGTTGTTTGCATTGATCATGTTCAATGTTTGTCAATACACTAATTATATTGTATCCCAACTTATGCTATTTACAAGGAAGTTTATCTTGGAGAGAAGCAAAAGAAATCAGATAGAGAAAAAAAACTTGAAATTTTCGTCGAGTTGAATGAATGTGTAGGGTGCTTTGTTAGATGTGCTAATAAGTAATTTCTTAATAACTGTGCCACTCGTTATCTACTCTCTTCAAAAGTCTACATGACCATTACCGAGTCACTGCACTTCTTCCCTAGTTTTCTCTCGATTCCCGACACAGACACAGCAGCAGGAAGCTAATTAAACTGAGCCATTTAACATTTTTAAAGATTGATATCGTTATCCAAGCAAAAATATTGTCAACTGACAGAAAAAATTGTTTTTATTGATTGAGTAAACGATTTCGTTTCGAAGTTCTGACGCGCAAGCAAAAGGTATCAACCTGGTTTTGCAACGGATTCCCAATTTCATATTCTGGATAAAATACGCTAGAAAGTGATAATGGCCGTGCCCTTCCTGTTTGATATTTTCCACATTTTAAAACACCTAATGAACTCAGTGATCATTTAATAACTTTACAATATATAATACTTAAGTAATTTTTAAAGTAGTTCAAAAAAAATAGTCATCCAGAAGAAGAGTGTTGTGTGGTGGAGTAGCAAAGAGATCGGTCCCAAATATTTTTGAAGTGAAGAATTTTAATTTTATGTTGACATCTTGCACCGAGAAAATAAATTAACACAAAAATCAGGAAGAAGAAATGCAGTCCGGCAAGCAAAATGTTGTTGTTTTCAAGGCTTTAATTTTATCATGGGTTATTGGGTCCGTCAGGGGCAATATGAATCCAGGTGAGTTGCGAACGTATTTTTTATCTGCCTTCGATTCGAACAGTGGCTTTTTATAATTTATCATTGATCATTAATTTACAATGGAATTCGAACCTTTTGTGTAGACCAAGAGGATTTCCATCTTGATGATATCAAGTGGGGCCTTACCAATGGCAATAAAACTGATACATGTATCATCCTCAATGGAATATTCCAAGTGATGATTCCGTATAACCTCGCAGGAGACTCAATGGTAACATTTCATTCTTCATTTCAAAATCTTTGTTATGATTATGATGTTTTATGAGAAATAAATATTTAAAATGTTGCATTCGTTTCAGACTGACATGACCCTACTAACAGTACCCCGAAACGCTAGCGTTTCAGGTACATGTGGCGATCTCATTCAAAACATTACCTTATCTTGGCTACCTGCATCCGGAATAGAGGAGGATGACCCACCCACACACTCTCATTCTTTAACGTTAATCTTTGTGAAGAGGGGACAACTTGTCGCATATTCAAATGACACGTTTTCCGAGCCGTACTACGAGATTGATTCTATCGTAGGCACGTTTTATGCTGGGGAAGCTGAGTTTCCAGGATTTGACCACGAACGTAAGAAAGAGCATTTTATTTTCACTTTATTTTCATATTTCATATTACCAATATCCTCATAATTTTATGATTTGATGTTTTCGTTCTATCACTAGAAACCGAATTTACTTTCCGCGCTAGAAATCTCGCCATTCTGAGTGCTCCAGTGGGTCTGTCTTACTTTTGCCAAGCGACTGAAGTGATTGTGTCGGACAACCGGGAGACCACCCTTTTGATATCTTTGGTTCAAGCACAAGCATACCATGTTGGTTTGAGTGATACTGGTCCAGATGGAATTGACTTTGGTCCCCGTAAGTTTTAATCACAGTATACAAACATTCAGACATCATACCTTTAATCTACCATGCTGATGTTTTAGTCTTATAAACTGATGTATTTCGTCCTCACAGGTTCATATTGTCCAAAAGACGGTTATCGAATGATACTCACTGTGGCTGGCTTCGTTCTATTTTTATCGCTGATTGGTGCTCTCATTTTTTTCGTTGTCAGTTGGTTGCGGCCAAAACGAAGAGCTGGTTACTGGTACCTTTAAGCAAGAAAACGAACGATTTTTTTTACAATTATGCGCACTTCTACTGATAAACAAATTTTATAATAATAGACGTATATTCGTTGTTTTTATATGAAAAAATGAACTGATTTTTTAGTTAATTAAAAGAAAAATTGATACATGATGATTATTTTGATAAGATGGAAGCATTATCTTTTGATAATACAAAAATGTTAGTTGACAATTAAATATACTAACGAAGGATGTTTTTACTAGAAAATGTCCTTTATATAGACCATGTTTGGAAATTTTGGTTGTGATAATAAAAAATAAAAGAATTTATTTATAATTTTTCAAAAAACATATTGGTAGTACTTTGTTGGATTGACTTATTTGAATTGACCAAACTTTTGAAAAAAGGTTTCATTTTGTCTCCTGTTGACAAGCGGTGCACATTTTATGCCGTTCACCGTTGCGTTAAATATATACCCAATGTACGTTAAGCTGAAATTGTATAAATTTCCTTCCTGTGTTTTGTCTTTTAATCTTGTGATTCTCCATCTGTAAAATAAGTCGAATCTGAAAAAGATCGACACTAGTAGAGCGAACAAATTAAAGATCAAGATTGAGAGCCTTTACTTAACAAACCAAGTCCCCTGAGAGAAAATAAAGACCATGTCATGAAGAAGCTATGTTTCTTTTAAAAAATATATAAAAACCTACAAAAATACATTTTCCTTTTTTCATAAAGCACAGGAAGTAAGTATGTACTATACACCGAGCGACCGAACCCATGCTTCACTTTCCTGGTCAAATAGTTAAGTACACTCTTAGACTTTTGGACACCCAGATTTCAACTCAAATGAAGGTATGTTATGTACAAGCATATTATATACTTACGCACATTACTTAACATTGATATCCTTCTGACTTGACTGGTCAAATAAAAGAAAAGTAAAGATGTGCAAAGAGTGGAAAAAATCCAACCAAACGAATAATAATACAGACACATGGCTTTCTCTACTATTTATAAAAAGTCAGTTCAGTTAGCTTAGTTAACTTGGTCGTTTTTTTCTGTTTTGTTCACCAACAAGCAAAGCTTATTTTCCCAATTCTTCCTGTCCACTTCATCGTAGTTTTTCTTTTCTGATGGCGGTGGTGTGGTGGTTCACGGTGTTGTTCTTCCTTTTCTCCTTGTTTCTCCTTGTCGTGTGCCCAGTCACAAAAGAACAAGTACAAACTACTTTTTTACTATCAAAAGACCGAATGAACTTCTCCATAATATTATCCTTGTTATTTGGCTCTACTCAAGAAAAAAGAGATGGTGACGGTACTCCATTGGAGTGTGTCGTATTTTCCACTCTTTTTTTCTGTTCTCTGAAAGAACAGATTTACTCTTGTTGAATCTTCTCTTTTTGCCTGGTCACTACCATCACACCACCGAAGTTTGTATGTATATGTATGTGGCAATGTACCATAAAATGGACTTTAAATAAAGGAAAGAAGAAAAATGTTCATTTTAACTTAAGAAGTATGGTGTGTATGGTGGGTGACCATAGATGTAAAGTATGCCATCCATAGTGTTTCGACAGGAGCTTCCTTCCGCCGAGGCTGGAAAGCTGTATTGCACTGTAAAGCAGGAGAGAAGAGAGATGAAGATGCTTTTCTCTCGTTTTCTGATTTTTTTGGAGGATCTCGACATGTCCCTTGTCCACCGTTGCGATGTCGTCTCTCTGGCTAGTAAAATTGTACTAATATAAAAATATATAAAGAATGTACATATTTTGTTTAGACTTCTTGTCTCTCTGATATTTTCTTCGTCTTTTTGCCACCACACCACCGCTCTAAAATAACGAGCCAATGTCAGTGAATCTTCATTTAGAAATTTTTCCCATTCGCCAACAAGTATATTTCCTTTAAAACACCCAAACAGATCTTGATCTATGAGTCTTCAATACTCCCATTGGGAATATTAACATTTTCTTCTGAACAGTGAAAGATGCCCATGAAGGCTGTTTTGTTCCTGTTAAAGTGGTGGCAGCGGCAAATAGCGCAGATGAGAAGAGAAAGCGACCTTTTTAACTTTTATACCATAGAATCCATGTTGGGTGCTGTTGCTACTTGTCTGCTTTTGGCTATGGTAATAAATAGATATCAAATAGCTTGTGTGTGTGTGTGGACACACAATGTAAAGAAAAAGTGCCTTTCAAATAGAAAAAAAGGAAGAGGGATGAGCACAAATGTACATTGAAAAGTTGTGTTAGTATAAATAGCATCTTCCCATCTCTCAAGTGAAAATGTATGGAAGAAAGGCAGAAAAAAGATAGAGAGATAAAAAAAAGTTGAGAATGCATTGTTTTTCTCTTCTGTGGTGAATGGACAAGCGACACACCAAGACCAAGAGAGAAGCTCTAAAAAAATGTTTCTTCCAATGTTATCTATTGCCTTCACTAAAATGGACAGCTACACAGGCGGAAAAAGTGGCAATGGTACTTTAATGGATCTACATAATACAACTCTTCACAAAGTAGAGGTGGTAAAAAGAAAATAATAGAAAGAAGACATAATTTTCTTTTAAATTTTTTTCGATGGCTGTTTTTTATTACGAAGCCAAGAAAAAACAGAAGTAGTGTAGTAATAGTCGATGTTGTTTGTGTGTTTAGTACAGGTACCTGATGCACGGCAGCCCATTTTTCTAAAGCACCGCAAAACAACCGACCGTCATTATTTTTCTATCATCCGTGTTGACTACAGTCTGTGTGGCAGCTGCAATTTTTAAAAAGAAGAATGGCTACAAAATTCGTAGACATAAACACACGCTCTTACCAAAGCTTTAAAATGTATCATCCCCATCTTGTTGTCAGAGATGGGTAAAAAGTAACGAGAAATTATTGTGGGATGATGATAAGATATTAGGACAGTTTTTTATACATGGGCATGTCTTCTTCGACTTTCATAAATCATAAGGAAAAAATCGGAGGATAATAGATAAAAAAGACTTTCTTTTATTTCTCTTTCCCGAAAATTTTCAGATCTGATGAAAAAAAATGCAAAACAAAGGAAGCTTAGAGAAATAGACAGTAAAATTATTGAGGCATTAAAATGAAAGGCATTCAATTTTCACCGCGGATTTTTTAATATTTCACGGGGATTTCACCTCATTTTTTCTTCAAAAGCTCATGTCGTTTATAATCGAAAGGTGAAGGCGCCTTGAACATTACAAGTAATCTGTCGTGTTGTAATCAACCAGTTGAAAAGAAAGTCGAAAAATGTTTTAATCTTCACAGCTAGTTTTTACTTTTTGCTTGATTAACACGAGCAAAGACAGATTAAGCAGGTTGGCTCTCGCCTGTCACCTCAAAAAAAGAAGAAACTGATTTGCCACACAGTTCATTTATTTCGTACCACCAATCATCTGTCTTCTAAAATGCGAGTTTCTTTCGGAACCTCTGATAATCAATGACAATACAATCGAAAAGAACAAAAAATAACGAAATGGGGAAATGTAAAAATATGCGAAACGAATGAAAGTTGAATGAATATTAAAAAGCAGGCGTTTTGTACATTGATTGTCATCATGTTACTCCTATTTTTGCATATTTCCGAGGCGAAGAGTATACAGGCTTATCATTCTAGTATACACGCTTATCATACTAGGATCAGTTT
>JAQFXM010004867.1:0-16167 GCA_034693345.1 Entomobrya multifasciata
CTTCTACCTTAGGAAATACCTTGAGTACCTTTTACCTGTACCTTATACCTGACTGAAAGTACCTGTGTTATCTCTGGCCATTCAAACAATTTGATGTATCGATGTATTAAATGATCGAATAAAAAACCTACCTCCCAAACTTAGCGTCATATAGCATCAATTATCCCCATTTTATTGTTATAACTCAATAACTCAACATTGCATTTTGATGGCATTTTCTACAAAAAAGCACAGTATCTAAGCAATTTCATCTTATCAAAGCTGATCAAATCTGCATCTTCAAGCTTCTCTTCGTGAGTTTTCTTCACATGTACGATACACGTCGCGTACTTTGATATGAATTTCCATAATTGTCACTCAAAAATCATGATAACTAAGAACTCAAAGAAGATTACGAAGAGAATAGCAAAGAATATCAAACTAGTCAATAGGTTCACTATTTTCATGTTACGAACACAAAAGAGAAAATACGTTTTCTTTCACGTTTTCACTATTCTGAGGCTCTATTCTGATTTTCAAAGCTATTTATACATGCTCTTTTGTTCTAGTTGTCACTTGCTTTGCAAAAAAAATAAAGTCTGTACCAAGTCAAGTCTGAAAATATATTAAAAGTTTGGTTCGAACATTTTACATATAAGCAGAACTTATAATACTTAAAGACATTGATTGAAATATTTCGTATCAAATTTGTCGATAAACATTCTGATGTAAATTATAAATTTGTCATATTTTCCCAATATAAATTAGGGTATTGTAATAGCATGGTTTTCAATTACCACATGTACTCATCATGATCTTAACATATTATAGTGAAAAGTTTTATTTCCTGTTCGAATGCTACATTGAATATCTGACACTTTTTATGCGCAACGATTGTGCTGTCATAATGTTCCTTGATTTTAAAATACTTCTGAAATTCACGTTTGATTACATCTCCTAAAACGAATGGTAAAAAGGGTTTGTTGGAGACTGTACGATTTCTATAGAAGCGGAAAATTCCAGGAGGATTTGTGGTCATATCAGAACGAATGAGAAAAACATTATGTGGTGGTTTTACAAAGTTCAGACGAGACATCGTATGTTTATCAAAAATTGAACTGGCAAAATAAACATAGTGTAAAACAGGATATAATAATATTGCATTTCATTCATTATATTACACAAAGGTGTGTGGCCAGCATAAAAAGTATCAAACGTTTAGTAATGGAATGTAGCGATGGTGACATGACGTAATGCTATATTCACTTGACCTCCAGAGAAAGTTAACGTACAGCGTAGTATTAGAGAACACTCAACATCTAGATTTTTTGAAACACAATGAAGATGATTCATTCCAATGCTTATAATTCATTGAAACTCTTTTTGCATGATTCATAATCTGAATGAGGTAAGTTAATATATCTCACTTTCTTAGTGAATGAAACAATCAAAGTGGTTGTGCTCGATTCTAGAAACATTTTAACCAGTGGAATCATGACACCTAATCAGTGGTACAATGCCGGATGCAACTGGAATCCCAAAAAATCGCTCTATCGTATTCTTGTAACAATAAACAATTTTGCAATCCGTTGAGCATGTCTATATATTGTGAACTTCGGCTGATATAGAGAGACTGGTTTTATTTTAAATTTTACTTAATTTTTTCATGAGTAATTCCTCCAGATTCTATTGAATTAAAAATTAAAAGTATGTATGTATGTTGTTGGATTGCATAGTTGGATGGAGCTAAGCTCTTACTTTTACTATAGCTAGCTATTGCGAATTTTAAAAAAACCTGATTACCCGGAACCGTTTATGTAAAATGTATGAATGTCAAATAATACTCACCCTCAAAAAAATACAACAATAATACCAAGTATATATGTCGAACGCGGCTTTTTCATATGAATGTATCATATCATAATTTTATCTGTGTATCTTTCGTCAATTCGTCACAAAGCATTACATAAATAAGCACAATACAAAGCAAAATTTAGAGCAAAAGCGAAATGGACATGGTGTTTAGTTACGTTACCAAAATGTTAAATATTGGCTGGATACAAAAGCAAAAGCCCTAAGCGTCAAAGCACAAAGATGGAAGAAAATATATTATTTTAAAGAATTTAAAAAACATGGATCGCATCGTAGTAGTAAGCACATAATGTTTATAATGAAGCATATTTCAACATGTAAGTTTAGACGCAAAACCTAGTTTACTTTGACTCCTTTCTTAGTATGCGTAGATGGTGATACAAGTTATGTGGATCAGTCGATTCAAAATACGATACGAACTATGCATATTGTATTTCCCATCAAAGTACAAGGATAAGAATTTCTTTCTACCGAGAAAATTTCTTTACTCAGAAACTGATGCAATGAAGTGGCCTCCACTCCACAGCAGCATGAAGCAGAGAAGCTGCAGCTGTGTTCTTGGATCAAGAAAGCTGCAGTCAAGAAGCAACAAAGACATTCTTTGAGTTACATTGGTGGTCATGTCATTATGATGATGAAGATGATGCAGTGCATGCAAACTATAAATTCTACTATGTGTGGTATTATCAATTATCAATTATGATATACATATGACATGTATTTATGTATGTAATATACTTATGTATATAAATCTGTACTATAAGAGGTAAGAGTTTCTAAAAATAAACTTCAACATTGTGCTAATTTTTCATTTTTGAATGAATCCCTATCACCTATGAATACTTGCAAGGAAATTAATGCTATGTCTAAACAAATATTTTCTGCATTGGTGTGAGTGAGTTAATTACACGTATTCAACGGCTTATTTACAAAATTACAATAACTAGCACAGCAGAAATATTTCATTCCAGGCATTTCGAAAAGTAACATAAATATGAATGAATTATATAACCTAATTACTGATTTCACGCCGCATAGTAAGTCGAAAAAGACACTAGATGAGAAGTGGTTAATTGGGGTCCACTTGGAGGAGGGACTGAGGGACATATTCCAAGTATAGGATAAAAATATTTATGGTATGACGTAAGATATTATATGATATGGTAGCCAGTCATTTCATTCTTTAAAATAATACAATGTTTACATGGTAAAGTTTCGGCTAGTTATAATTCTGTGTTTATATGACCTCCTATAAATATACTATATTCTAGTGACGCAGACAGCAGAATTTTGCAAACACTACACAGAATGAAAAGGAAACTTGTGCATAATTTACATATTTGTATGTAAGATAGACCATGATTGTCATTGTCACTTTGTCTCTAAAATTAAAAGGTACATATATATATACCACATGAAGCCACTATTTGTCTGGTTAGTGAATACCATAGTTATTGTAGTAATTCCGTGTGTCGAATCTTTCCCATTCACTTTTAAAACACATGCGCAAGTTGCAGTTAGTATGCTTGTTTGTTGCAGTGACTGTTTTTCTTTTGTGTTTAATTACTATTGCAAAGACTTACTCCTGTAGAAAATTGTATGGATTTACACCAACAAACAAATCGGTTGGATGAGATGACTCATATTATCATCTAGTAACCCGGATCAACTATTACCTCATAATCTTGCAGTCTGGCATCAAAAACAATGAGACTTTCCCGTATAGCCGGTTGATCTTGGTGAAACGATGAAGTATAAAAGGGTTGAGCATTACCTTTGCCTCCATCAGAACAGTTTAAGAATTCAAAATAAGAGCACATCTAATGAGTAAAACAAAATCAGCTCGTTTTATTGAAAAGAAAGTGAGTAAATAATAAACATAAATCAAAATTTAGAAAAAAATTGTTTTTGCGTCAACCAAATTTAATTATAAATAGCATGTTTATAGTAATTGAGAACGAGTGTGTCTTAGTAATCATAATTCAAAGTGACGATCAGTTTTTCTGTGGGAATACTTTGATCTGGTGACAATTTGACTGCCAAAATCATCGACTACCTATAATAGTAGCTATATACTAAAAAAAACAATAATAGTAATAGTAATAGTATGTTAAGCGTTTGCGTAGACGGTGTTAAGGTTTTAGCCCCCAGCCAAAATAAAAAAGATCATGCCTTTTTGCTAATAAGAAGTTAGGTACATTTAAAATGTATTGTATTTAAAGAAATTATACAAAATAAATTGTCACCACTCTACCAACGTCTATCATAGACACTTGAGTTATTTTTTAATAGTTAAAAAGCGACTGTATCCAAGCACAGGGCACAGTGAGCTGTGATCCAAGTGATTAATTGATAGGGTTGGATATTTTTTCAAATCTTGAAAAATTCCATAACAAAAGCCTTGAATATGGCTTTCGTAGCTGTTCACATGTTGAAGGTTGTTGTGGTGATGATTATTTTTGGAAATCTGGAAAGCCTCCAGGCGCTACCAATTAATCCGGTTGGTGTAACTCCAGGAAGTGTTTCCGCGCAGGATGCGGAGGGAACAGATAAAGAGTACAAATTTAGGAACATGGTTACCGTAATCTTCATCAACGCTTGTAATGGCAAAGGTGACTTTTTGAAATAAAATGACATTTTAAGAAATTTTGTTTAAAAAAATATATATAAACGTGTAAAAAATTTAAATCTAGCAAAAAAATCCCAAATTTTCTGTTTAATTTTAATTTATCAGGAATTTTCGTTGTCATTAATTATGTATTTAATTTGGAAATATAGAACTGAACTACAGCATTGAAAATATTCGGGGGGACTGCTACAACGTACAGTTAAACGATATCAAGCAAGTGATCAAGACTGAGCCAGGGGACGTAAAGCTTTATCTTTTCGAGAAACCGAGTTGCACGGGAGAGCAGATGGAATATACTTCCTCTAGTCAACTGGATAAGGATATGCCCTTCTTACCAGCCTCTTTTGCCATGGCCAGACGATAACGATTGCGATTCCTCTAAAAAATTGAATTATTTCTAAATTTTTATCTATTCAATTTCCGGAGTCAAAAATAAAAACTTGTACAAATATTTAGTGTAAACTGGTTACATTTTAGGTAGACGTTTCCCATAGCATGTTTAGAAGTACAAATTTTCTATTTGATTCAATACACTTTGATTTGACTTTTTGTAAATCAAACATATTATTTAAATTGACACTATGTATTATATTTATCTCATTCAGAGCCAATGCTTTAGTTTATTGTTGAGAGTCTTTAAGTGACAATTTAAGTCATTCAAGTCTCTTAAATCCATGTCATATAATGTGAAACCATTTCAATACTTATCAAAGTTGAGTATGAATAATGAGTTTGGTAAAAATAAAAATAAATTTGACAAGTAAGCTCCATTTTGAAAGATCAAGCTTTTTTCTATGATATCAAAATATCCGTCATAAGCAAAACAGTTAACTATGTGTATTATTTGTAAGTGTCTTTTATAAATTGAACCCTCAAGGCGCCCAAACTAATTGAATCCTTTTCATTACGATCACGATGTGTGATGACCTCGTCATTAATTTGTCATCGTATATTAAAATTAACATTTAACTTTCAGACAATAAGATTTCAATTGCCAAAGTTTGTGTACACCGGCTTCTGAATCTCATCTAATGTTTTATAAACATACATTTAAGTAATCGCCACATAGCACAAGCCTTGCAATAAAAAGTGTGTACAATTACAAAACGGTCTGATTTCCAAAAGAGGTATTTTTATTTGTACAAATATACATAAAATATTTACATTTGACAACGTCAACTTACAATATAAAACTTAACAAAACCCTACATGACATTACGAGAGATTTTTTTCCACATAATATGTACATGATTCAAGTGCAATTTTCTTATTGACAAAGAAAATAAATCTTGATTTTGCTAAATCCCGTAGCTTAGCAATACCAGATAAAGATAATCATCTATTTTTCCAGTAAAATATGGTACTGTTCAATTTAATAATAAAATATACGACTCATGTACGTACTACGTACGAAAGCATATATTTAACAATAACAGATTTTTAAGATAATTCAGGTACAATTAAAAAA
This sequence comes from Entomobrya multifasciata, assembly GCA_034693345.1. Taxonomy (NCBI): domain Eukaryota; kingdom Metazoa; phylum Arthropoda; class Collembola; order Entomobryomorpha; family Entomobryidae; genus Entomobrya; species Entomobrya multifasciata. The sequence goes on from JAQFXM010004867.1 coordinate 5,949, forward strand.
GTTTTACTATCTGAGCTTACTAAACTTTCTTTCCATTGATGACATCGATAGATTGATTTTATAGTATAATAACATGACATTAGAATTTCTACACAAAAAAATTATGTTCTGGTTTTCCCAGCCAAGCCAATCTTTACCAGCCCATTTAAAACAATATCTTTCATTTCTTTCCGGTAATTTGGAACAGCAAATGCATAAATAAATGGGTTGATGCAACTGTTGAAATATCGTATCCATCCAAATGCATTGTAAATTCGGTCATCAATTGATCCAGGATAAAATGCCCGGATTAGGAATAAAGTGAAAAACGGTAAATATGTTGCCAACAGTATGCCAACCAAAAAACTCAATCTTTTTGCCAATTGAATTTGCTTCTTCCTTATGAAATCACTCTCTGGCGAAAAATTCCAATTAAATTGACCCCAACTTGATACAAGTGTTGTTGTAGAGGTAACTGAACCTGTGCTGTTTTTCTTGTGACTTATTGTGCTGATATGGTCAGAGGATGGGTCTGAAGGGCGTATTAAATCCGAATATATTTCTTCTGAGCTCCTGGTCATACTAAGTAAAACTGGTGTATCCGAGGAAAAAGAATCCTGCAAATTTTGAAGTTGATTGGTTTTGAAAAGGGATGCAAAGGTCAACCCCTTTGATTGTTGCTGATCAGTGGAACTAATAGAAAGGGTTCCGACAGAAGAATGCCTCTTCATGAATTTCAGGTGTCCGCAAGCCAAGATGTATATTTGGAAGTACAAAACGATCATGATTACAGCAGGAATGTAGAGGATCCCTACCACTACCATGATTACATGGCCAATTTGTTGATTAAAGTCGCAAACGTAAAGTAATCCAGACTTGGGTTGAGGCCACATGTATATGGAAGTTACAGAAAGGAATCCTGCCAAAGCCCAGATACATACAATCATTCCTAAAATTCGTTGGGTGTTCAAGATGTGTTTGTGTTCAAAGGGGAATCTGACACCAATATAGCGTTCAATGCACACTCCACAAGTTGATAATATTGAGGCAGAGCAAAGCCAGAAGTGAATAACTATCCACGATTCACAATATACTGAACCGAAGTACCATTTTCCCGTTACTTGTAAAACGGCCAAGAAGGGCATCACAAGGACACCCACAAGAAAATCTGCCAAGGCGAGATTAGCAATTAGGTAGTGTGTTGGTAAACGCAAAGAACAAGACCGAGTGACTGCTGAATAAAGTACCAGAAAGTTTCCAATGATTGTGCCAATCACTATGATTCCAAGTGGAAAAACTAATAAACTTTCTTGCCATGACCAAATAAATGGCTGTACTGATTGTCTGTCATCTGAGAAAGATTCTGAATTTATTTCGAAGCGGTTGGCTTTTCCATCATCACCGCTATTGGTAATGGGAGGATCCATGGTCAATACAAGACAAATGGTAAAAAATTGTCTGAGAGAATGAGAATTATTTGAACATTATCACAGACTATTTTTAAATTTAAGTACATTCCTGTTAGAAATTGAAAACACGAATGAGTTTCAAAATACCTTATTCATAATTACTATTCACATCTTGTGTCACGAACATTGTCTGGTTGTATTGTACACAAACCACTTGACTGAATAAGATTTTTTGCTTTTCTTTGAATAAAAAATGTTCTCCTTGCTCGAGCAATGACTTTGATTTGTGAATAATATTATACAGTAGACCACGATTACATGAGTTTCTAGTGTTTACTTACAGGTATGAATCTTTTAATCGACTACGATTCCTTATGAAATGTAATTCAATGTGCAGGAGCAATAGAATCGAACTTAAGCAATCTGTGCAATGGACTATACTATGGACCTAAATACGCAAACGCAGGTTTGTTTTTCACTTAAGTTGTTTGTGATAAGCTATTAATAACCAACGTGTCAATTGTTTACTCAAACGTTCAAATAACATTAAGTTATTAATTCTGAAGACGGATTTCCACGAAATTGAGCCCATTTAGGCAACCTGTAATGTAAACATTGTTCCAAGAATTGAAAAGAAAAAAAAACCATAACTTTCAAATGCATATTTTTTTGAAATCGAAACAAGTCATTAAATTAACGAAGTACTATATAATATACGCGTAAATAAACTTCCAGAGCTGTAGAAAATTCAGATATAATATACGTCAGTGACAGAGTAATAACTCATTACAATTACATATAACATGACTGCATGGCTGATGCCAATAAGAATTTCAATATTACATTAACATTTTAACTACATTAAAATTGTCAATTTGACTTCAAAACAAAGTCGTATTTCTCAAATTTTCAAGTTAGCATCTTAGTAAAAAATGAATGTTCAGAAAAACAAGACATCATAGCATCAAGCAAAAACTAGTTACGAGTTTGGAATATATTATCTATTATAGCCGCACATACAATACTATAATCGTGTATTCTAAAATTTAAATTAGAATATGGAGTTTTTTCTAGATGCCCAATTTTGCTTGATCTATATTCTGGAAACTTGTTTCGTCGCAGTACTTAGTTAGTACCAGTACACTATAACTATAGAAACTGGCCATTTGCTTTTCAATACGATTCAACAATTTGGCAAATTGATGGTCTTGGTCTTGTCATTTCCCTGCATGCCTTGGAAGTATTTCCTAAGCCGCCATTCGGCCACCCGATTGTCTAGTCATGTTCTCTTTTATGCTTTTAATTTAATTCATGGGGACATTTCTTTTGGAACAAAGCTTATATCATTCGACAACACGATTGCGTATATTTTGCAGTTTGAGGATCTACGTAAATGTGAATTTAATATCGTTAATGACTAATCCCAATAACATTTTCAAGATATTATTTATTTAATCTCTTTCAAGCATACCATGATTTCTATTTTTATCCCAGCCTATAAGCATGAATTGAGTCGAGCAGTGATTTTTGGTTTGTTTGTTTGCTCAAACTACTTCTAAAAACTTTGTTTGGATGGCCAATGTGGTTACCATAAAAAAGTGATGACGCATTTAATGCCACACATTTTTTGTCAATTACAGACGTATGAATTTGTATCCGGGAGTTTACAAAACGAAAATAAAATGCCATGAAAACTGCACTTATTCATTAAAGTAAAATCATCAAAAACTAATAAAAAGTCATTTATTTGTTGTCTTCTTATTATCCTACATGAAAGTATTACGATTATGAAAACTCATTATTTTCCTTAGAAAATTATATAATTTTTTACAACTAAAATAATATACATTTATACATTAATGATGAGTTCTTCTTTCATTCGTTATTGTCCTCCTCCACAGCTCCATCACCTCCACCAAACCCAAACTCTGCAGAAAGCAGTGATATGCTATCAACCTGAAAAGAGATTCTCCTGCCAAAATATGTCTCCTCTGCCACCTTCCTCAGCATCTGCTCACTTGCCTTCCCAGTATGCTTTACCATTTGGGTGAGCACTCCATCCGACATCTGCAGTAGTTTATGGGGATGGTCATACTCCTTCAGATAACCATTCTCCATCACAACTATCTTGTCACAATCAATTACCGTGTGCAACCTATGCGCTACTGTCATGATTGTACAATGGTTAAAGCGTTGTCTAATTGTCTTCTGAATTAGCATGTCAGTCTCTGGATCCACATTGGCCGTGGCTTTAAAATATCATTAAAACATTTCATATGCAGACATAATTTTTTAGAATATTTCACTTTTACTTTGTACAGGTAAACTTTAAAAATTATACCTTCATCAAGAATAATTATCTTGTTTTGTCTCAGGATAGCTCTGGCAAGGCAAACAAGCTGCCTTTGCCCTAGACTGAAATTCCCTCCACCGTCAAGTACAACAGCATCTAGTGACGTCACCGCATTTTTCAGTTCCACTTCAGAGATCACCCTCCACAAATGGTCATCAGCATACTCATTAAATGGATCCAGGTTATATCTCATTGTTCCTGAAAAGAGGACTGGATCCTGAGGAATTATGGAAATTGCCCTTCTCAAATCCCGTAGTCCGATTTCGGAAATGTTCACCTTATCCACCCAAATTTCCCCTTCACGCAATTCAGTTAATCTAAAAATTGCTTGAATTATGCTACTCTTTCCAGCACCCGTTCTCCCAACAATGCCTATTTTCTCCTGTCCTTGAACATCAAATGTCAACTGTTTGAGAACATCTTTTTCTCCAGGAACATATGCCATTGACGCATTTCTCAACGAAATTGCACCTTCTTCCGGCCAATCTTTTCCAGGCTTTTTATCCTTTGCACTCTCCATTGGTGCTTCAGATGGCAATTGGGAATATTCTAAATTTCTTTCCACGCTGGTCATCAAATTTTCTACTTCAGCCGATTGCCTCATTCCATATTGAAGCATTCCACTTAAAGACATTGCGGAAGAGATGGCTAAACCAACATTGCCAATTTGCACGGCTAAATCATAAAGCAGATATTTTGTCATGTAAATTTTTAAAACGTGTTCCTTATCCTCTGTCCTCTACCAAGGACATTTAAAATTAACATTTAATGTATTGCACGTAATATAATTGCATGACTCACTATCTTGCATCAGGAGGAAAGTGAAGCTCACCACTGTCAAGAAAATCACAGATAAAATTTCAATCCACACCCCAAAGCATCTTGCAGATGAAAAGAAAAGGAACCAAGGTGAAGAGTGAATATCCTAAGAAACAAAATAATATCATGACGCTTATGATTCATTCATAAAATTTTACTACAAGTGCGTCAACTAGACATAATGTCGCCACAGAAATTATTAAGCTCGTTACAATATGACCACTACGAAACGTAAAGCAAACTCATTCATAAAACGCTACGTGCATATGCATACCTGTAATGCGTCAAATTGGTCAATGAGCGTTGGCTCAGCATTCAAAGCACGTATTGTTGTTAAACCAGTAAATGTGGATGATGTGTGAGTAAAAATTGGACTTTTCGCTGAAAAAGTTCAAGGAAACAAGTTTAAGTTACTTTGAATACGAAAAACCTACAAAATATTCTGATGAGTCATAAAACACTTGCTTACTTATTCCTTCAATCCGTTTTACATCTCTGGCCGTAGCAACGTAAAATCTGCGAATCCACCACAATGCCAGTAAAACTATAATTGCTGGTGGAGCCATATAGTAATTACTTATGATTATGACTATGATCACTCCAACCATATCAGCTAAGACAATCAGCATATCAAATAGAGTAGCCGCTAGTAATTCATCCATGGAACCCATATCTTTGGTAAATCGGTTCATTATCCGACCGGATGGATTCTCATCGAAAAAGCGAATAGGTGCTCGGATCAAACTGGAGAACATGCTATTATGTAGGTTGATGCCGATTTTGGTAGAGTATGTGAAAAATAGGAAGCCGCGAAGGAAACTGGTTATGACAATAACTGCCATTATTCCAGAATAAACATAAATGTAGACATCCCTTCCAAGATAACTATCGTCGTCTGTTAGATCATCGTTCATGCGGTTGTTTTCAGCATTTGTCCAAAATGAAAGGAAGTAGGAGGAGGAAGTTATGCTTACTTGGCAAACAAGGAAAATTAAAATTGAAAAGATAAGGAGGCATGGAGAACGACCCATTTTGAAGTAGTTTAGATAGATTCGGTAACCTACGGAACCTGTAGCTTTCGTCTCTGAGGTGTCATTTTGTTCTTTGTTTAGCGTAACCTGTTGCGTAGTTGCAGGTCTTGATGGCTCCACTACTTCCAATTTCGGTTGAGTTAGTACACTCCCTTTACGACTGATACTAGGATTGCTCTTGGAATCATCTTCTACACTGGTCATTAAACTGACAAAATCAATTTGGGATTCAACCAATTGGTCATAAGTACCTTGTGCCAGAATTTGTCCCTCCTTCAAAACAATTACATGATCCGCTTGAGGGAGGTACTGAAGCTGATGTGTCACCAAGATTCTCAACTTGCCTCGTAAATAACTTTTTATGCATTTCTCAAAAAGATGACGAGATACTTTGGTGTCTACCGCACTGAGAATGTCATCCATGACATAAATGTCAGCTTGTTGATACAGACATCGGGCCAGGCTTACACGGGCCTTTTGTCCACCGCTCAAACTCACTCCACGTTCCCCTACCATTGTATTTTCTCCGTAAGGGAGTTGCTTAAAGTCATCCAATAGTGCAGCAGCCTCGACACAATGTCGATATTTTTCGTGGTCAAAAGGTCGCCCGAATAAAATATTCTGCTTGACAGTGCCAGCAAAAATCCAAGACTCCTGAGAAGCGTAAGACATTGCGCCTTGTATATTTGCTATACCACCATCCAGTAGAATTGGTAGTTCATTTAGGAGAACATGGAGGAATGAGGATTTTCCAGAACCACAAGGTCCAACGATGACTACTACCTTGTCCCCACTCAATGAACATGTAATATTGGACAAGGTTGGGGCAGATTTGATGTCGTCAGACGACACCCAACTTGCTGAAACGGAATGGAAAGTAATTTTTGGAGAACCTCCATCAGGTATACTGGAACTCTTTCGAAAGTTGTCATGTGTCGTTCTTTCACCAAGTTTAAGAAACGTCTGAAAAGAAAAGCGAATTGGGGTAATGCGAGATTTGTTTATTTTGACATAAAAGTGACTGATTATCTGTTTTATGTATTTCGTACCTCAATTCTCTGCAGACAAATCATGATCTCCCCCAAACCTGATATGCCAAAGGGGATCACATTCATCCAAATCTGCGTCAATTGCATGTACACTGCTGTAGTGAAGAAAACCTTGTCTGCTGTTAAATCGTTGTCTTGTAAAATGAAGACCAAAATGGTGGCAAAAATAAGAAACTTAGAAGAAATGGAACCAAGACATAAGAAAATCCCTCTGAGATGCAATCGGTTTTTCAATGCAGCAACCTCTAATTTTCGAAGTTGACGAATCACAGCCGAAAATGGAGTTTCCCATGCGTACATTTTTAAAATACGAATGCCTGTGATAATTTCATTCATGACGCGGCCTCGCTCATCCGTTCTTTGTGCAATTTTTAGGCGGAATTTCGCAGCAAGCTTTCCATTGTAATCTACAAAAAAAAACAGTTTGAATAGTAGTTTAAATTTCATACAAATTTTGTCGTATTTCTGTACATATTTTTTGTTGTACAGCTTACATTGGACAGGCATGAGGATCAGAAGGACCCCAACACCAGCCATTGAACCAACCCCAAACTCCGTCCAAAGTAGATAAGAAAATATTATCAATTGAACAACTCCCAACGGAATAAAAACACAAAATATCAAATTTTGATCGAATCTGTTCACGTCGTTTGAAAGTAGGTTAACAATCGAGCCAACGTTTGTTTTCTGGAGTGCAGCAGTTGAAAGCCGTGTGACCTAATGAATTACATTTCAATTTTTTTCTTTACCATAAAGATAGGTACGAACGTTTCACGTCATTTTTTATGATAATTGTCATGAAATATTTTGGCTTGTCATGCGTTGCATGATATATGTATGTACCTTGCGGTAGATTAATGAGGACAACGCCAGGCGACATCTCATTGACACCCTATATAGCAAAAAGGCGCTAGGATGATAACACATGGTTATCCCAAGTGTGGAAACGCTCACCCCAGCAGCGTACAAATACTGGTCTCGTTTTGATGCTGTGGAGGTTTCCCCAAACGACTTGATAAGCTCTCGAAGGAGTACGGGTTGAGAAATTCTGTAGTGTATACCATTTAAATTTTTTTTAACCATTCGATGTGTTTCAATTCAAACATCAAAATTGTATTCAAACAAAATTTCATGCCTGCAAACTTCATTGGAAGATTGAATTATAATTTGAAATTATTTTACCTGCATAAAATCTCACCAACCACTATTCCCAAAGAGCTCACTAAATATTTTGTTCCCAAAAGTGCCCATAGAGCTGCTAGAAGACTTGCCGACTTTTTCTTTTCTAGACCCATTTTTACTCTTTTAGTCCACTCCCTTTTGAGAAAAATTAGTAAAATTAAAATTTTATGTTGACTTTTTAAACAAAATGCTATTCTTTCTACCTTTCGAAATCGTCCCCTAGCCTTCCTGCCAAGTCATCTTCTAGTGGATCATACAAATCTTCCAGTTCCATATCTTTGTGCTTGCCTTTCCTTAAAAGTGGAATGACCCACCAAAAAAGTAACTTGGAAAATACATTGGCTTTAATGTATGGATTTTTACATGGAACCTTGGCTGTAAAGTCCATGATGGGGGAGTTAAATTTAAAAAAAAGTAATCAAGTATAGAAAATAGCCAAATGCATAGTCAAGATAAAACACAATTTAGCCCAAGTTTCCGGAGATTCTTTTGCATAGATCGTTGATCGTTTGAATGTCAAAAACTGGAGTTTTTGTACTTTTCATTGCTTTTATAGCAAAGGCTTATCATGGAGTGGTAAGGATTATGCACATGACCACGACCACTACTACTAGCGCAGCGTTAGTTTTACTTAAAGCCAGGGTATTAATATCATTATAATTTAGTCATCATATCATAAAACTTTGTTCAAGTCATATGATGGTGGTGGTGATCACATCACATGCATGGCTTATTGCTCAACTAAAATTGCAAGATAAACGTTTTGCATGTGTCTGAGCTTGAAACAATTTAGGATTTACAATGAAATTTACTTCACAAATAAACTTTCAACAACAAGTTTACGATAAGAGCCCACGCGCTTCTTTACTTTGCTCTGCTTTACGAAAAAGCCGGCACTGATGATTGTGACATAGTGACATTGAATTCGGGGACTTTTTTACTTCATGCTTCAATTGTTATTATCATATTTAATTTGTTGGGAAATGCTTCCGCGCTACGGCCTGTACAGAAATGAATGGGCTATTGTTATGATATATGAAACAAAAATATCGTGTGAGATGGAGAGTTCAAAGGGATCAAAATTATGCATGCAATGTAATCATATTCGGAGGTAGATAAGCAGAGGTCAGATAGAACAAAAGTTTACCCAACTAGTTTTTATTGTAAAACCGATTTTAGCGACTATTGTCCATGTGATACTCTGTTACGTAAGATAAATGCATGAATAGAGATAAGAGTTTCACATTATGGGTACGGGTATATATTTCCAGGTTCGATTATTGCATAGCTGACAACCAACAAGTGTGACTATAGTCATTGGCAACATCTCATATAAAGTTTCTAAATATCGAAAGAATGTAATTTGAAGGATTTAAAAAACGTTGTAGATGCAATTAACCCAAGTATACAATAACTCGTTCAGATTTTATTAGTAAGTGTCAAGTTTCCAGGGATTGAAATAAAAATTGAATATTAAAGAATGTGTCAATCTTCAAAACGGAAGTTAGATTTGATACCCTGCCAGCACTCATGGTATTTCTTGTCCAACTTAGAACTTTCTGCCGCCCATGGAGCAATAGCCAGGCTTAATGAAGTCTCAAACATAAATGCCATTGTGCCATCAGCCACCCGTCCAGGCTGGAGGGGAGACGTGGATGCCTTTTCGAAGCATTGGGTGTCCGGACCATGAGGCGTCATCATTTGATGTAGAGTGGCTCCACCGGGTTGGAATCCCTCCTCTTTGGCTTCGTACGTCCCTTTGATTAGACCCATGAATTCAGACATGCAGTTACCTTGGAAACGAAAAAAAAATCATTTTACACTAATTAAAGTGCGCGTTGTTCATAGTCATAAGTCAACATTATTTTACGCACGATGATAATAAGGCGGCCTAAATGTATGTTCTGCGACAGACCAACGTGGCGGAAAAATTACAAAATCAACGATAGCAGTTCCTAGTTTCATGCTGGGTGCAGTAAGCACCGTAAAAATGGAATTGATCCTGGAATTTTCAACAATTTACTACTAGTCATTTTAACAACTACTCATACTCATTAAACGATTAATTTCAATGATTATGATCATAAGAAACCGTGTTAATTATCATGAAATTATCCAAATTATATTTATATGGCAAGTAATTTCCGTGCCATGCCACTACATCAAATGGTGAATGACCTTGTTTCACCTGGAATAATTTTCCTTGGAACTTGGCAATAATTGTGTAGTCACCCGTAACATCTTCAAAGTGCGCAGTTGGGTGCAAAAAGTCTCTTGGGTTGGCTAACCCATTTGCACCTTAAAATTGACGCAATCTAAATATTTAAAATGAAAGTGTGGGTACGACGAGTGGTATGTTTAAATATTTTTATTTAAATCCAACGTTTCGATTTGTTT
>JAQFXM010004868.1:0-16167 GCA_034693345.1 Entomobrya multifasciata
CATGTAGCATCCTGTAAGATTTAGCAAACTCACTTACATCTTGCATAATCAAAGCTATCCGATGCATTAAATCTGGATTGCATTCTGCATTGGATGGATGGTTCATCCGTTGTTCAGTTGCTTCTGCAGGATCAAGCACATATAACTGAGCGTATTGTCTTTCTTCGCCTTGATTTGGATGAAGAGTTCCAGTTCTATGATATATTTGCCCTTGAATCCGAAAGGTGAATGGTCCCCCGGGAGGGAGCTTAGCAAAGTTAGCACCCATTGAAGCGAAAGCAAATGAGCTATTAATAGAACGTATATTAGTTCTAAAGTTTTTGGACAATTGGTCCTGCATTGTCAAAAGACTGCGCAAAGTTTCTGGGTATGCAGGTAATGGAGCAGGATTAATTTTTCCTTTAGCACAACACCGACTACCGATATTGTCTGGAATTTCATCTTTAAAATTCAGAGATTGGCATGCGTGGCAAACATATGTCATATCACCGCAGGTATGCTGCAATACATTGCTTTCGTTTCCAATGAATGACTCAATCTGATTGAATAAGGCAGACCGTTGTCGGTTTGCTCGTGAAGCATTGCTCTGACTAATTTGAACTTGTCTCCTATCAGCTGGAAGATTGTGAAATCTATCGCGTGCTTGGGTGGCAAGAAGAGTTCTTCGCTCACTTGCTTCTGCATCAGACAGGTTTGCAATTCTTGATCGTTTAGAGTGACGATCTTTTGTTTGCCTTAACTCACGTTCTTCATCGGTTTCTGCGACTCGTTTTGCAGCAGCTGCTGCATTTTTTTTGTCTAAACGTAAACGACGTTCTTCATCAGTGGCTTCGGCACATTTAGCAGCAGCTGCTGCATTTTTTTGTCCAATCGTGAACGGCGATCTTGAGGGGTTTCGTCCTTTTTAGGCATTTTTAAAAAGGGAAACTCAATTTAATCGTATTCGGAATATAATACTTGTAAGAAACAGCTGATAAGCTTAATAATGCACATAGGCTGAATAACGTACATAGACGTATTAAGTGCACATAGGCTGAATAACGTACATAGACGTGTAACGTACATAGACGTATTAATTGCACATAGGCAAAAGAATTTATAGTGTTGTACATAGACTTCACTGTAGAGAGGAGATAGAAAAAGTGTAGAGAAGGAGAAAGATGGAGTAGGTAAATGGTATCAGGAGAATAGGTATGTAAGGTTTGTCGCTTATAGTACACTCGTTGTACGGTAAACAGACGTGTGGATGGCTATTCCAAGGATAGTAAGTTTTAATAACCTCGATAGGCCTAGATATTTCAGTACCCGAAGCGCCAAACGGCTGCAAAAGTTACATGCAAAAATTAAGTAATCAAAAAACGTTTAAAGTTGAAAGTTATTTTAAAATTTTTTAAATTATTATGTTTTTTCTCTTTGTGCATTGAAATTGCAATATTTATCATCAAAAACATCATTAAATGTTAATTAGTAGCATTTGCCATCGTAGTCGTGTTTTTTATAGTATCCATTCAAACTGAGCGCGCAGAAAGAAAGGGGCACCCATCCAGGTTAGCTTAACTTCAATAGAAAAAAGTAGCTTCCCAAGACCTATATTCCTGCTTGCTTATTATTGTTGATGTTCTGATAAAGTTAACTCTTGGTTAGGACTAATCCGTTTGAATAACTGCAAATAAAACATCTTCCAATTTAGTACATGCTTCATAATTTTTCATTTTAGCTTTTTTTTCTTACGTTGTTTATAATAAAATAAACGTTCATTCCATAGCAAATCATAAAGAGCGAACTGAGAAATCTGCCTATATCTTCAATTCAACTCACAAGTTTTATGTATCTGTTCCAAATAAAATTATTCTTTTTAATAACTCAATTTTTTAAATGCCCCATGCCCTAAAGGAGTTTAATAAATGTAAAGCCTGTGTGAAAATAATGTAGACAAATTTTGAAACTTATTTAAAAAGTACATAGTACGTTCAACGAAATATGGTTGGTAGTTTTGAAAACTGCATAAATTAAGCTACAAGAACTATGTGAACAAACTGTATAAAATGTCTTTGAAATTGGTTTTTTAACGGTTAGAAAATTCAGTTCGAAATAGGATGCTTAGCATCAATTTTTCTTCATGACTCCGATCTCCCACAAAATCAAGTTTGATGAATATGTTTAATGTGCTATACATTGCCAAAAACAGGTGTATTCAAAATGTCCACAACCTTTAAATATGGTTGAGCCAATTTGTTTCTATGGGCTCGGGAAATTATCGTCAGATTTTGGGAAATCCAATTGGTAACAAATTTGTATGCCAATAATTTTCACATATTGTATTGCTTTGCTCTAGCCTAAATTTTAAGCTAAATGTTTCCATGATTGTATTGATCTTATAGCGCAGATTCAGGGCTACATAAATGAGTTCACGCTTTTGAAGTTTTCTTTAAAATATGACCAAACAATTAGGTTGAAACATATTCTACCGATTTTTGCCCCCGTAAAAATTGTTAAAGCAGTTATCACGATGTGTGAGCCAATACAGGCTTACAATGAATAAATAATGTTTTTGTATTATCAAAACCAAGTTATTGTGCCACCATTACTTGCTAGTTTTTGATTTCTTAGAATTTAACTAATTTTAAAAGTGAAATTTCTGCGTCATTTTTACTACAGTAAAAACCAAATTAGACAGACTTTTGTTTCGACTGAACTAATCCATAGAAATTGCTAGATGGAGAACTTTTACAAAAGTATTTTTAGAGATTTTATTGTAGATTAATAGTCTGTTTAATTTATTTTATTAGATGCTATAACCAATTTTTAAGCGAAAGATCAATTTTGTCTACATTATTTTCACACAGGCTTTACACAGAAGCATAGGAATTCCAACTACAAGTAATGAATTAGGAATTATTCTTCAAGAAGTTCAGCGATTAAATTTTTATCCCTTTTCAGTACAAGTAATGCCGGTGAGCCTTGTACTAAAGTTCAACGACCTAATAAAGAAAAATGGACGAAACAAAAAAGCTTTTCTGAAATACATACAAAAATTTCGTTTTGATGAGGAATCAAGACTTATGGATTTATTTGCTGATGTATATTTGATCACACAGCTTTTACCTAATTCGGTAAATATAACATTTTCTAATGAACATCTTAACTATAAAGATTAATGGGAGACCAATGTTCGTTATTATAGCAAGACAAAGTCCATTAGCTTCCATACAGTGTTTCGTCCAATGATAGTGTATAGTTCTAAAATATCTCTAAACGAGTTTCAAGATGGTTGAGTTGCAACAGCAAGCAGTCAGCTACGTTTTGTTAGTTGTCATAATGAACAAACGAATTGGGTAAATCAGTTACCTGAATTAATATCTCCTTTTGATATTTCAACATGGACCATTTTGGTAATATGCTTTGTCGTACCTTATATTGCAAAATTACCAGTGGACCCTTCGCAGACAAAGCTCAAAGTTTCAAATTATTTTGAATTAACCTTTTTCACATTTTGGTCTATTTTAGACCAATCAAATATCATGATGAGACACGAAGAAATCTTTTTTGTTTTGCATCTTCTTTGTTCCAATGACATGGTTGTATTTAAGTACGCTATATACAGAAGACAATGTGACCAGATTAACGGCAGAACCTTCATTTGTTAAATTTGACAATTTCAAAATGCTAGAAGAATATCAGTTTAATACTTACACTCGTAGAATCAATTTGGAAATATTTGGCATTTCGAAATATTCAGTTGTAGGCCAACTTTTTACGCCACATAATAAACATGGTACTTTAAACAATCATTTAGCACCTCCACTGGTTTCGGACCTATTGGTTGAGTTCTTGAAAGCTCAAAAAGGTCAAATGTTTTTAAAACATAAAATCTCCAAACAAACGTGGAAATTCATCAATAACTCTGCCATTTTACCTGACAACGGACAAGAACAGCTTGAAAATGTTTCCACCATTCTAAATATTCATATGAACCAATGCAACAAATCTGCAATTATATTACCAAGACAAGAGGCGATTACAGTTCACACAATTCAGAAGCTGATGGGCAAACCTAGCTTTTTTGAAAAGGATGAAATATTTGAATTATTTTGGGGTTATAAATTTTGGGGATATTTTCCAAACAAATTAGGTTATCGAACAAGATATCTTTTTGGGGCAGGTATGTTTCAGTGGCGGCAGAAGTATTTTGATTTCTCGTTTCTCCTGAAACTAAACGTTCATAGTGAAAAGCTGTTGTCCACACATTAGCAAAACTCAACGTCTAAAACGGCTCACAGCAAAACGGCTGTGGTTGTTCTGTCATTAATACCTGGCGCTGGTTTGCTTTAATTTATATCTTTAATTGTATTCATTTGTATGGAAAATATATCACGCATCAAAATGTTGCTGGAAAACGTTGTAAATTTTTTAAGACCTATTCATGTAGAGGTTTAAAACTGTGTAAACACGGTGATAATTTAGTATTCAAATTTGACGCAAATGTAGATTCTACAATTGCAAATAATCTTTTACCAGGTCTGATATGCAATATGTAATATGAAAAAATAATTTTTCTATACACGAGGTGTTAACGTTTTGGATTTTTAGCTATCAAATAGAATTCAACACATTTAGTCTTCTATGAAGTACTGCTGGTTGAATGGTATAAGAAATATATATTTGAATACTGAATGTAAATATATCAAACCGACAATTTTTTTAGTACAATTTTATAATTGTTGGATAAAATATTTCTTACTAAATAAAGGCATTAAATAAATTCTTGTCGGCAATAAATTACCGACAAGAATCGATTTGCCAACAAATGCGCTTATTTTACCTAAGGTATTACTGTTCAATTTCAAAACATTTTGGTTGGGTTACGCCAACCGATAAAAATAGCGCTTACTGCGTTGAACTTGACATCTTCAGCTTCTCAGCATCGTCAAAGCCTTGGCAATGCAAATTGCAAGTGGATCTATTCATGCCAACCCACATGCTTCGCCCACTTAAATTCACACAATATTTACACAACATAGGGTTTACTGCCACCGGTTCACATTTTAATCGACACAAAACTTGTATCCGACTATGATTTAATTGCATTAGCTGCTTGGAGTGCTAAAAGAAACAGTTTGTTTGGACAAAATCTGATTGGTAATTCAATCGTTAACAATTTTCAACTAACTGCCCACTTACCTGTTGTAAAAACTATCAGAAAGCTTTTGCAACTTTGCAGTGCGCACTATCAACATTAAATATAATATTTCCTTGTTACCAATGTCCAAGTTATATGGCAGTTGTACCAATATAAATACATTTATATTTCGTTTAATCCATAAGTATCTTTCAGAATTGTAAAGATTCTATTCATTCTCCAGCTAAACATTTATCTAATGCGTACACCAAAGATAAATTAGCAGCACAAATAGTATATTTTATGGAAGCAGAGCATTTAGGAATTAGGCTGCCTTTTAAGAATATTTGGAAGTTACAGCGCAAATATTCAAACCCAATTCAAATTCTTGGTATCGCATATGCATCTGTGTTTTTAATTTTTATGGGGAATGTAACCGCATTTCAAAAAGCTCCCCAAATAACTTTTGAATACGGTTCTTTTTTGGAACTCTTTGGTAAAAAAGCTTTTATGGAAGAATTTGAAGAAGCAGGCAACAATAACGCATAAAAAACCGACAACAAATTTAGCAGTCTACGATTTGTGAGTTGTGGCTCCCGTGGAATGGAAGCTTTTCCATTCAAGCAATTTATAAGTGTTTTTAATCTGGAGGTATGGCTTTTGATATTACTTTCCATAATACTGCTATCAGTCAGTGTTACTCATCTTTGCAATGGTCGTATTAGGTACATATCTCTAATTACGACCACAATGCAAATCACAAAAGTTTTACTAGAGCAAGGAAACCCGTTTAACGAAAGCTTCGGTAAAATTCAAAGATTAAAGTTTTTGATGAGTGGAATATTTTTAGCAGCTTTGGTAATCAGCAATGCTTTCATAAATGAAACATGTATAAAATTGTGATGCCAAGGCAGCAGATTTCTTATTACAATATTGATGAGCTTATTGAGGACAATATTAGTGTGGACTCCAGAATTCAGTCTTTTTATTATGACTTTATGTTTCAAGTAAGGGATCCTAATATATATCAGCGTGGAGAACTTAATCACTCAGAACTTAACATAGCTAGAAGAATACACTCACTCTGATGTATTCTTCTAGCTATATTGTTAATGGATTTACTGAACTTTCACATTTGAACAATGAAGATTATGAACAGCTAAACAAGAACGAGAAAATTATAAACTATTCCCGCATGCATCCAAAGGTACTGTCAGTACTACATGAACCCATTCAATATCTTGACAATTTTGTTCAAATCGGTCTTCTTCAAATTTCACAGCTAGAATCTTATCGGTTGATCTATGAACATTTTCTGAAAGAGAGGTTTTTAGAAAGGCAGCAAAGTATTATCAATGGCGACCTTAGCAGATGTAGTAAAACCGCATGGGTCATGCCAAACTATTTGGCACAGCAAACCCGTAAATTGCTCAAATACTTAGGTAACTATTCGGATGTTAGCCTTTCTGCCTTCTCAGAACCTCAAATAATATTTAAACATGATAATTCGTATGTTCCGTCGTCAGTTTTGAAGCCATTTTTCTATGATTTTGACAACTGGTATATTGGATTGGTGGCCACGATTTATGAATAGTACGTATTTATCCGTAGACAAAGAAAATGTCAAACCTTTAAAACCGAACATGTCGGGAAATATTCTTGTCCTATTAATGTTTTTCGCGGGAGGTTTATCGATTGCGATAACCTGCATGGTATTTGAAATTTGGAGGAAAATTTTGGAATTGACCAAATATATGTGTAAATTCTGTGGTACCATACTACAAAAAATTCCGTATAAGTATAAAAATCTCCGCAAGAAACCTATGATTGTTGTAAAATAACGATATGTTTAGGAAAGGTTCTCAATTTCAGAAATTTTGATGTCAAAACTGCTCTAATTGGCTTTGAATATTGAATTGCAAACTTTTCTGTTCCGTGAAACTCACTTTACTTTATTAACATGTAAATATTTTATCGTATTGCTTTCAATTACTTGAAGTGTGTGAAGTGAATGTTTGAAGGGCTATCTTGAATCACATCTACTTTTTTAGGTTTCCTATGGAATCAAATGTTTCAAATCAAATGGGAATCCTATCAAAAGTAAATAAAAACATGAGTTCATCGACTTTTCTTTAATGAACTCCAGAATGTGGTGGGCATAACAGCTACAAACTTTTAAACTGGGTGCAGTATTTTTATCACAAATGAAACTTAATAAATATTTAAATAATGCGGCTGACATACATGTCCAACATTACACCAGAGTTCTCAAAGCAAAAAAGCGACCACCGAAAATATGTGACTTTTTAAAATTCAGTAATGAATCGGTGAGTAAGTCAGGAAAAAACAATATTCTCTTTAACATATTCAGGTATCATTAATCCAAAGTTCATTTTAACTATCCATGTTTAATTAAGCCTTATGCTGCGTCTTAAGAAATACTTTAAATCCTATTCTGTAAATGTTTGTTCAAACGGTAAAAACAAATTCACGGGGCAATTGAAATTCCTGGAAAATTCTAATAATAGAGCAAATTAGCGCATAAAGGACTCATATTAATTACTGCGACTCATTTCATTGTCTGATTTCTCAAAGTGCTTATATTTGGTGCACGCATGCTATATATTTTTGAAAACTACATATCCCAATGTACAAAACGTATATAAAGTTAGGCACAATTACCAGTGGATATAAATTATTTTTGATGGTTTACAAAAGCAAAATTTTTTTGCTTGTTCCAAATTTAAAAATACACATTTTTATTGAAGACACCAAAAACACCGTATCGTCCAAAGAATTGCATGTGTAGCATGATTCTTATAGTCCACAATTTCAGCTTTCCAAAATGCCTAAAATCACCTCAAATCTTTGTATACTTTAGAAAATATGAGACATTTTAGATAGCACTAATTTTACGGTTTTGCAAAAGAAGACTTTTTTTGAGTTCAAAATTTTGTGGTATGCTTTCTTGAATATTTTAAAGAATTGGTTGATGTCAACCAAATATTTTTGATCTGAATATGAAGAGTAGAACTTGATCTTTAATATGGTGTAAGTTATCTTTAAAAAGGTCCATGTTTTCGGAAGTTATTTCCGGTCAAACGTGGTCCATAAATTTTTGATGCCTAAAGAAATGCTTCTTGGTTTCAGGAGCACCCACTTTTTAAAGGCAAGCTTATAATTATAAGCTTTGTGTACTTTTTATCTTCTCTTTCCAGGCAATGTTTTAGTTACCAGCATTTTTTAGAAAAACATGATTTTGAAATTTTAAAGCCTAATATTAATATTTTGCTTCGCAAATTTTTACTAGTTGGAATAAATGAGATTCGGAACCTTTTGCTTCAATGCCCTAACATTCTATACCAATCGATAATTGCGCTTATCTTTACATACGTTTTGTACATTAAGATACGTAGTTTTCAAAAATATATTGCATGTGTGCACCAAATATAAGCACTCTAAGAAATCAGACAATGAAATGAGTCGCAGTAATTAATATGAGTCCTTTATGTGGAGGAAAATATTTTATAAATATTGAAATACGATCCAGATTCAAGATTTACGCTATTTGCTGTTTTCCTCGCAAAGAATATTACTTTAAGTATACATGCTTTCAATAATAGGCTTTATTCCTGAGCGTAGTATACTACCGCCCTCGCCCCACAGGCCTCAAGCTTGCATTCTTGAGCATAAGTGGAAATGGTAACTCTAGAATACATGCCCATTCGGGAAAATGATTATTGCCATCTTATTTATTTAGCATCAATGACTTTACCTAAAAATACACTCTTCAATCAATTTGGCATGCAGTTATGACCTGAATTGTTAGCAAATTTGCGGGTAGAGTGTATTCAAAAGGGTTTCCTGTCCGATGACCACTTGTCAACTTGTTGACCAGGAAAATGTGGAATACAATAAGTTTAATAAGTACAACAAAAATCTTAATATTTTGTAGATGTTTGAGTTAAGCAAAACGGTCTTTTAGTAAGACTGTAAAAGTACACAATTCGGAAATGAGACAGCATTTGAAATGGATGCTGGACAAGGATGTTGGATGAGTAATCTTTGAATTTTGATGTTTTCGTTAATTACTGGCTCCTTTTGAAATTCAAAATAATAATTTTAAAGTTACTTTTGTGCAGTTTTATGATTTAAACTCTTTATTTAAAAATATGTATTTGATGTTTACCAGGTTTTTGTAATTGTGACAGCTTCCTTAATGGCCAGTTAGGGCAAAAACTAGACTTAATAATTATATCAATGTGGGATATATATGTGAATATTAGAAACAAGTTTTTAGTTTCAACTCATCAAAATGTTTTCTTATATGAATGTATACTTTTCCAGTCTGAAGAGTTATAAAAAGTATTTTGTTGTACAGCATGGAAACATGCGCTTAATGCAATACAAGAACTATTGGAAAATGTTTTTCAAAAGCATTGACTTGTTCTTAATTATTTTTACTAGCATGATATTAGGATATTATAGTAATACGGATGTGAAACCATTTTAAAATAAATTAGAGCATTTTCGAATAATTGCAAGTAAGCTTTTAGATGCACAAAACTTCACATGAAGTCTTACACGCTTTGTTTCTCAATTCTTCAAATAGTTACTCAAGCGTTAATTAGTAGCACTTCATGAAAACTTAATTATTAAAGTCTCCGCCTGAGAAATAAATGCATGACAACTTTATTTGAAAGAATTTCACTGTTATAGACGGTCACGCTAATCGTAAGGATAAAATTTGATAAGTTACATATTTCGTGCAGTAAGTATGGTTTAATTTTTTAATATGGACAAATGCGTTTTGTTTTCTCCGTGAAAATGATACAGATATTGTATCTGGTTTTCGTTTTATAACTTTTTCTCTATGTTATACTGTGCTTATATCTTATTCTTGTATTTTTTATTAAATCATTAGAACTATTTCAAATTACAATCATTTTCAAAATTTCATTACAGGTGACTCACGAGGAAAACTGCGCTCGGCTAGCACATAATTGACAATATTTTTAGCCCATGAATAATTTGTCTGGAAACCTGAACAAATCTTAAATATGGAGATTTCTAAAGCCATGCAAACTACTGCCAATACTATGCCACCCCCAAAAAGGAAAAATATTACAAGAATATTTCCTGACATGTTTGGTTTCGTTGGAACATTGCTGTTTCTCCCAAACACAAGGTCCGATCTATTAATTAACTTGGGATACCACTCCAATATTCCAGTATTCTGAATCAAGGATACTTGACGAAGAAGTGAGGATGGCACATACGAGCCTGAATACGAAAACGAAATTTCAGCTTGTGTATAGGCATCTCTGCTAACATCAGAATGTTTTCCAGCCTTTTTTAAAGATCTATGCTGGATTTGTGCCAAATAATTTGGTATCAGCCACGCTATTTTATTACATTTTGTCAAACTGTCTTTGATCAAATTTTCTTGTAAGTCTTTGAAACGCTCTTTGAGAGCATTTCCTTCCACTAGCATTGCGGCACTTTCGCTATTTATAATGCCAACTTTTAAAAAGGCGTCTAAAAAGTCTAAAGGTTCCTTTATTGCTATTGCTGTAATTGCCTCTGGATTCATTTTAGAATTATTTATAACTTTTTGCAAGCTTATTGGTTTGACTTCGTGAAAAACAAAAAGTTCACTATAACTATAAAGATGAAAGCTTGTACCCTTACAAACCAACATTACATCTTTTTTCATAACTTGTTTGTCACATCCATATCCCGTATACTTGGTATACCAATACCTTTGAATACGTGTGTACACAGTGAAATTGTCTTCAATGAGCTCATCCAAATTATTATAAGAAATTTGCCTTCTAGGAAATACAATTTTAAAAATTGTTTTCACTTTTAAAAGCATTGTTGATCACCAAGCCAGCCAAAAATATGCCGCCCATTAAATATCTCATGGCTTTTCTCTTATCAAAATCTGCTGGAAAGGGGTCGCCCTGTTCCACTAAAGCTTTTTATATTCTCAATGACCAAATTGGAATTGAGATTAGTCTACAGTGTCCCTCATTTCACTTAAGAATAAAGAAAGATAGTAAAATAATCGATATCCCAATCGAAATCTAAATTTCCAATTCGAAAACAGATACAAACTGGCGAATTGAGAATGGTTCAATTCCACGGGAGCCACAACTAATAAAATGTAGACTTGCAAATAAGTTTTTCGTTTTTAAAACTTGTTCATAATGTGCGACCGCGTCGTCTATATTGTGACCTTTCCTTTTCAAATACATCGTAAAATATTTGTAGTTTTCATTTTTAAACTCGTTGGTTGTGGTCATAGTAATATTTCCCATCAATCCCTTAAATATGGACGAATAGACAAAACCGAGCATTGGCATTTTATCTGAAAGCCTTGGAATCAATTTGCGAATCTTATGTAAAGGTTGCTTTATTGCTCTTGATTCCTGGTTATTATCTTAGCCAATTGGACCCAACTTTGAACTTACTGCAGACGTCAGCTCTCCAAGAAACGGAGCGAATTGTTGCGCATGGTCAAGAATAGCAATTCTTTTAAAAGAGAGATCATCCATTTTCAAAGGAAGGACACTTATGAAATGTCTGCATTCCGGACAAAGAAAAATTGCATTAAATTTCTCAATATTACAGTTCAAATCTGTAGTTGGTTTCTTAAGTTTCTTTTGACATGCAACATGACCTATAAATTGGATGCCATTAATAGCAAATGTTCTCCAAATTTGTCCAAATCTGTAATTCTGTTTAGATGTCCAAGCAGCTAATGATATCCAATCATATTCTGCAACTTTTGTTTTCGTGTCAACCAAAATATTAGTTGATAGTCTCAAACTAGGCAAATAATTACAATCCCAATGCACAATGTCATCATAAATTTCTGTGTATTTTCCAACACGAAGTACGTTATCTGGCATAAACAAATCCACTTGAATTTCACATTGCCATGGCCTTGATGTCATAATTAGATCAAAGTTATTTGGACCACTCCAGTAATGAAGTCTTTTGGATGGCGGCCAAAGCGAGTAGATATATTTTTAAACTGAACACCGCTCCCAGCCGCATACTGCTACATCTGCTGTACTTTGTGGCTGTTTGCTATTTGGATCGACGAAGAGCAATTAGCCGAAAGCTAACTCAAATTGTCGGAGCATCACAGGAAACTGAGCAGTTGGATGAATACCGATTCGTTCAAAGTTGTTTATTACAATAAGGCATTTGTGTTTCATAAAGTGTTTCAGATTTGAGTACAAATTTTCCACAGTTTTTTGCATTTTAAGCAAGTTGTGTGCCGTTTCAATACTCTTTAGGTAGTCTTCTACTGGAATCCGATTCATTTCCCATAACTGTTGCAAATCGGTTTTCGTGATTGGATCGGATAAATTCCTTGAAGGCAGCAACTTTGTATTGAGAAAATAGTCGAACGTTTTGACAGGAGGAATTTCCCTTCTGGACAAGTTGATGAAGGAAATAAGGAATAAGATGAATACAGTGTAGCAGTCCATTTTTTATCCAGAAGTGAATACTAGAATTGCAGAGAAAAAATTCGTTTATGTTCCCGGAAGTTATTGGTTTTAAACTTTTATAAGCTTGTCAATATATTTGCTTCATGTAGGACTTGCATGCTTAGTAGCCATTAGTTAGATTAAAGTCTGCTGTAAGTGCCAGTCTACTCAAGTGGAATCGAAATGTATTTTTTACCGTTTTATAACTGCATTTTTAATTGCAGATAATTCAGAATGTTGTGGGGAGTGTGCTGATGGTGCTGGTGACGATCAAGTTCAAGACGAAGTTGTCGGCGCTTTTCTTGGTCGTGTGGTTATCAATTCTGAACATTTACTTTAACGCGTGGTGGTCCATCCCTTCCTACAAACCCATGCGAGACTTTCTAATTTAATTTTTTAGAGTATTAAATATTAATTTGTAAATAATAATAATAATAGTCATAATAGTAATAAGACGATATTATCAATTTAATGATAATTATTGAAAAGTGCTAATTAAATGATAAGATAATGATAAGATAATTAAATAAAAAAGATAATCATCATCATCCACCCACGCACTTTCCAGAGTTTTTTTTCTTAAAGAATACTGTTTATATTTATTTTACTTATGTAATTATCATCGCCATTAAAAATAATTCACTTCCATCCATCAATCATTTAAACAAAACAATTAACCATAATTATTCAATCATCTTAATTATAATTAAACTACCAATTAAATTCCAACACACAAAAAATCGTCATAAAAACACAAGTCGTTATTTTTAATGATTTCTGAGTAACAGCTTATCTAAAAAATTCTAAAAATCTATTCTAACAGCTTATCAGACATAACTAGTAATTACAATTTACAATTAGTTAACTCAAGTAACTATTTTTACCACAAAAAAAAACGGAAATAATTTTTCAGTTTAAAAAAAGGAGTAGCTCACGGAGGCGGAGGGTGGGAAATTTAATATTTTGAATTTCAAATAAATTTCCCGCTTTGAAAAACGAAAAAAGTAAATTTTAGTGAACATGGTTATCCGACGAGAGAGAAGATAAGTGGTTATCAGGAGGATGGGGGTCGACCTATTAAGAAGAGATGAAGTGGTTTTTGAGATGTTTCATCATTCCAAAAGTCCTGAACCGCTTCACACCTAATAATTTTAAATAAAATAATTAATTGGCTTGGTTGAGATGGAATAATTAGTTAATTAATTAATTATGTGTTCTTACCGAAGATGGGCAGGAGTTCGTCGTTGCAGATGGCAAACTGCTTGTTTCTCGGGTCGCCCAAATTTTTTTGACCACCGCATGCCTCGCCATTTCCGGTTGGCCCATCACCGCCCCCAACTCCGGACTCAGTTTGAACGTCTTGGTGAAGCCGGTGCCGCCTCCGCCGCCGCCTCCTTTCTTTTTTGCTGCGCCTCCAGCCTTGGCACCCCCGCCCCCGCCAGCTGATCTCCTCTTTGACTTGCCCCAGTCCTCGTCGCTGGCGTCCGAGTCGCTGCCCTTTGCCTTCTTCCGGCCCCCCTTGCCCTTCTTCTTCGGAGCATACTCCTCCTCACTCTGCAACAACCAACACAACAATTAACTAATTAACTATCCCACCAATTAAAAATAAAAACAAAGCAGTTTTGTGCATTTTTCTTACATCGGATGATCCAGCGCTCCTCTTTTTTGCAGCTCACCCCTTGGCTCCCCCGCCACTGCTCGCCTTTTTCTTTTTGGCTGCCGCCTCGTCGTCGGAAGAGAGGTCGCCTCCGTCGTCCTCCGCCCCCGCAGCAGCAGCTCGC
Source organism: Entomobrya multifasciata (assembly GCA_034693345.1). NCBI lineage: Eukaryota > Metazoa > Arthropoda > Collembola > Entomobryomorpha > Entomobryidae > Entomobrya > Entomobrya multifasciata. The sequence continues at coordinate 14,406 of JAQFXM010004868.1, forward strand.
CAAGTTGATCTGCACAATTCCCGGCTTGACCTTTGACCTCTTGTACAAACTCATGAACAGCTGAGTATCCACATCCGACAAGCCCAGGACCTTGCCCCCGTCGATAAGCTCTTTCAAGATAACCCACGCGGTCTGGATCTGCTCCAGACTGAGCTCCCTTCCGTGTCCACTGAATGACAAGACAATGTTGTCCAGATAACTCTCTCCCACACTCCAAACCTGACAATTAAACACAAAATATATTACGATACGCACTTATCATATTTTTAATTTTAAAAAGGTAAGCCATTCTATTCAGTCACCTTTGTCGACTGCGGCAAGAATGTCCTTTCTCTGTAGCGAGTTGAGGAAGAGTTTGGCGGTGACCTTCAAGTCGGCGCGATCCCCCTGACCTTGTGCCTGTCCCTCGTGAGCATTGGAGCCTTCCTCGTCAGCTGACCTTATTTCTAGTGCATTTCCATTGGCCCAGGGGGCGTCCCCCAAACTGCTCCTCCCTTCCTCCCCCAACACCACCTTCAAACTCTCGAACAGCTGATCAAACAAAAAATAAACAAAAATAAATTAAAATGTGAACACATTAAATTTCCTAACAATTTTAATTAGTTAGTAGAGTAATTAGTAATTGGTCACCTCGTCATCATTGGCGCCGCCCTCGTTGCCCACTTTCGGCAGACTAATAGCCTTGTTGAGAATATTTCCCGAATAAATGATCACCTCTCGCCCAGCCATCTTATCACTTTCCACTCTGCACCAATTATAATGTCTACAATTGATTAACTACCACCCCCAACACTTTATTTTAACTAGTAATTAAAAGTTGACCAACAATTAAATATATGTTTTGCTTTCTCTCTTTCTCTGCCCTGCTCTCTGCTTAATATTTAGTTTAACTTTAATTAATTTTTAGGAGTGCAGCCATGTGGGAGCAGCCAGCAAGGCCAATGAACAGCTGATGACGTAATAATTTATTTTGTCCAGCCGCAACCAGCTAACCAACTAAGCCAGCCAGAGTTAATCCATTTACTTTCCTCCTCAAAGCGTAAGTCACGTGTTTTGTGTGGTTTACTAACTTGACTCACTCACCAAAAAAACCACTACACTCAATACACTGCGCTGTATGTTCACAATGTTAAATGACATGACACATTCCCAACTTTTCACTTCATTTAAACGTACCAACTAGTGTTTTTGATAGTTAATTAACGATATCAACAACAAATGAGTAATTTAGTTATTGATGATTTTTTTTGAAATGGGCTTTGCAATTAGACCCAGTCGCAAATGTTTTGTCACACATTTCACATCGGTAAGGCTTCTCTCCAGTGTGGATTCTCATATGATCGGTCAACCGATCTCCACGGTTGAATCCCTTTCCACAGATACCACATTTGATGACTTTATTGTTGTCATGGACACACATTATGTGCCTTTTCATCTGCGATTTCCACTTGCATGTGAAACTGCACCTAGTGCACACATTATTTTTTTGTGTGGAATGGATTTTTTTGTGGCTCTCTAAAAATCTATTTTCAACAAATTCCATGGAACATATTCCACAAAAATAGGGTTTCTCTCCAATATGCCGAAGCAGATGAAGAGGAAGATTAGTTGGTGTTTCCTCACAGAACGAGCACAAATCACTCATTTTGACTGAGTTTAAAACTACTTCCGTTTAACTACGGAAGATGCGGCAGTTGAACGACGTAGAAATATTCCAGCGTTTCTTTTCCAAAAAGACTCTTTCTTTTTAATTGTTGTAGAG
>JAQFXM010004869.1:0-16167 GCA_034693345.1 Entomobrya multifasciata
TAAGCAACGTCGGGCCCGGTTAGTACTTGGATGGGTGACCGCCTGGGAACCCCGGGTGCTGTTGGTATTCCTTTTTGGCACTTTTTTATATTAATTTTTTTCACTGGTTCAGTTCTTAACTGTGTAACATTATTGCTGTTTTTTAAATGAAAGCACTTCTTTATTAAAATCACAAGAGAAAAATTCTAGTCAATGGAGAAGATGAACAAAATGAAAACTACCTAAATGTTTTGTATTATGACCTGATCAAAAAAATTGAGGGTTTTAAAATATTAGCAATTAAATTTTTGACTTTTTATGGACTACCGTGATAAAAATGGTAAAATCATTCTCCATACATTTTAAATGTATACATGGTTTACAAAAAAGTATATGCCATTTGCAAAAATCGTTCCACCTGAAAATCTTGTTTGCATAAAAATTAAGTCAAAGTCAGCGGTTAGACAGCATTTGTTTAAATATTTATTCCACCTTTTCTTTATTACATATGCGTGATAGCAAAAGATGCGTAGATCACGAAATTCTTAATTGATTTGTTAGAAACGTATTTACATTAGGAAATAACTAAATTACCAGGCTTAATTTTTCCTTTACTTCTTTCCCACAAGCATTCCATTTCGTATTTTGCATCAATCGATCTTCTTAGAAACACAAACATGCCAAAATTAACATTCATATTATTACAATTTTCCAAAATGTATCCCTCTTTATTTCTTTTATCTGTCACTTTATTGCCAATATTTCTCATTTTTGCATTCTCTCTGTACTTTTTCTGTGCAAGAATTCTTAGTTTCCCAGTCACAAATACATCATCAATCCAAAAGAATCCTCCTGCTTTCATCACTGAATAAATTTTCTCCATCAATAATCTCGAAATAGCATAATCGTTTCCCAAACAAAATTTTGGATACTCTTCTTCTGGCCATTCTTCTTTTGTTACGTACCATTTCCTTTCACGACACTTTTTGCATCGTGATGGCTTCGTGAGAAATTGATGACAATATATATCAGCTGGACTACTACCAGAAAGATTTCGACGTTTTGAAAAGCTTTCCAATTCTTCACTTCTTTTATCCAAAATTTGTGCTACATCAACAAACATGTCATCATCCGTTTTAATGACCAAATCAACCTCATTGCATCTTTCTAAAACAAACTTGTATCCCATAAGATGTTTGTAAGTTAAATTGCGGTACGTATCTGTAAACGTTCCAATTATTGTGTCCTCAAACTGAGAATGCTCCTTTTCCAGCAATTCCTCTTCTTTAGAAACGTGTTGAATGGTATTGGGATTTCTTGTAATATTCAAGCAGTGTTCAGATTGCCCCATTAAGAATAAAGTGACTACTTGCCAGTTTTTGTATTTTTTAACTGAGCCATATGTTTTTCTAATTGTGTTCCTTTCGTCAAAATGGCTTCTTGCTGAATGTACAACAATAACGGCTAGTTTATCACTGTTGCAATTTTTAACACAGATATCATGTTTGAAAGTGATGTAGTCTATGAATATTTCATCCACAAATTTGGGTGGATCCATGGAATGTTGATTTTTTAACTTGAGTGTTTCTTGGACGATGTGACTCACAAGACAATATTTTGAAATGTTCGAGAATATTTCTTTATCTTCGATTAGCAGTGTTCTGTTTATGAAGATTACTAAAAAATAAGTTGTAGGAAATAACATTACAAATAATTTTGTGTTAACACAAGCAGGAAAATAATCTATAATTGTGGAACCCATGATTTAAAAGATTTATCGTCAAAATATAATTGCTTATGTTCAATAACGACAAAATGTCGACAAAATTGTATATTTACGTTTCTTTAATAAGGAAAAAGGTTTTAAGCCTATAATGTACCGAAATGGGTAAAAGGTGCATGGATAAAATGTAAAAGTCATAAACACATGTTTGTACCCATCACATTTTGCCAGAGCTTAATTAAATACATTGCGTAGCCTCATTATTTCTTGTTTCATTTAAATATTTAAATAAGTCAATTTTAACAGTTAGTACAAATAAATTAAAGTAGATATAAATGCAATAAAATTGGATCTAGAAAGTGGTTCACATGATAAGGTATTTGATTTAATTTATAAATATGGCCGTGTCTAAACCTAACTTGCTCTCCATATGTTTAACACTGGTACATTGTAAGCTGTTTAAATGCCTAACTCTGACGTGGCATTGCAAATGTAGACCTTGGATTCAATTTATTTATGGAATTTGGATACAATATTTGATTCGCTCTTAGATTATTCTATGAGCCAAAGAGATACACGAACCTGGCTATAATATTTTTATATGAAATCCTGTCAATCAAATACTTGTTAGCAAGACCAAAACCAACTGAAATTACATATCTGCCACAAAGTAGCAAACAATTTTGCTCATAATCATAAGACCCATATTACGGCGATTGCTACATGGACTCAATTTGATTTGCATAACTAACAAGTAAGTACCAAGTTTATTTTTATATTAAAATTCTGGAAAAATAAGAACGAAAACCTAACGTGCGTTTATATATTGTTGTAAGATAATTTTGAAATAGTTCAATTATCCATACATAATGCAAAAACTAGCTTCATATTATTTAGAGTGTTTAAAAAATACGGTAATGTTCTTCTAACAAAACAAGGTGAAATGACTGAAGGCTTAAAAAGATAGCTGCAGAAACAGAAAAATGCAATTGCGTCATTTCTGATGATTTCCAGAAGGACTAAAATGAGAGAGCGGGATTAGAAAATATGTAACATATTGTAATGCCATGAAATTTTAGAATTATTTTATGTCTAACTTCAAATATTTCAATCTATCAATGTAGCGTAAAATTAAACAGTCCCACACAGTTTACCTAGCAATAAACGAAATCGGTCTAAAATACCTTCATGATTTTGTTCCACCACAAAAATATAACAGATAATTTTATTTCAACAAAGTTAAACATAATTTTAATTAGTTCACTTGTAAAAATTATTTTGTAGTGCTTTAGTTTTTTGACAAAGTTATCATACTTACATTAGCATTTCTAAGAGACCTCTTCCATAAACATTTCATATCCATTTGAAACTCATCCCTTTTCCTCATAAGTATAACAAACCAACCAAATTTGACATTTTTCGTTCTACACTGTGATAGCACATATCCCGGCTTCTTTAAATTCGTAGCATTTACCCGATTACCAATAAAACGTGGTTTTACACTCGTATGATATTCTTTTTCAACAATTTTTCGTAATCTTCCCAAAATAAATAAGTCATCAATCCAGTAAAATTTCCCCAGTTTTCTCACTGAATACAACTTTTTCAACCATTCCATAGAAATAGCGTAGCTGCCACCTAAACAAAAGTCAGGATATTTATCTTCAGGCCACTCTTGCATTAATGCTAACCATTTATTGTTTCCACGAGCTGGTTTGTCCCTCCATAATAAACAATAAATGTCGTAAGGCTTCTGAAAACTTGTTTTTGATGCATTGCTTCGTTCTGCAATTAGTAGTTCTTTAGTTCGTTGTTCCAATAAAGCTGGAATGTCCGTGAATACATCATCATCAGTTTTTATTATCCAATCTGCAGTGGGACACATGTCTAAAACGAACTTATATCCCATCAAATGTTTATAAGTGAGATTTTTATAACTGTCTGCGAATGCCCCAATAACCAAATCCCCATACTTTTCGTGTTCTTCCATTAACAGTTGTTCTTGTATGGCAATATGATTAAGGTGACTATTATTGGTTTTATACTGTCTTGCACAATAGTCACTTTGCCCCAACAAAAATACAGTTTTTACTTGCCAATTCTTGTACTTGGTAATCGAACCCCAAGTTTGTCGTATGAGTTGTCTTTCCATGAAATTTCCACGAGCAGAGTTAACCAAATTTATAATCAAATATTTGCTTCCTTTTTCTTTTGAACATACGCCACCAGTACTAAATGTCATTATATCGTATAGCTCGTCCACTAAATTTTCTGCTGGATTTATATGGCTCGTTTTCCGCTTCTCCCTCAATAGTATAACGTGTTGAGTAATTTGACAGAATTCCGGCACAGTATTAAAGTCCTCGTCAAAAGGCGTGGATACTTGGAACCAATTCAACGTTCGTATTTGCAAGATTATCAAGAAGGCCAAAATTATTAGCAAAACAGACTTTGTAGGAAAGGATCGGCAGTTTTTAATTACTTCGTTCATTTTCAAGACCAATTTGGAGTTTTAAAATTTGTTTAAAATCTGCTTACCAATATTCAGTTATAATAGTTCAAGCATGTACGCATATTTTCATTAACATAACAATGTTATTCGATATACTTCACAAATGTAGAACAAAGTGTGCTACTTCCATCAAATCTTTGTTGACAAATAGTGAACTATGCTAAGGTCTGTTTACGTGAACGTAACTCTGGTTCAGCATAAATCAAACAATGTTTCTGAACTTATGTATACTTATGTATGTATTTTTATGTATACTTCGTTCACACCCACAAGTATTTCTAGTAAGATAATTTTCATAATCACAAAATTTATTTTTCTTTAAAATTCACAAATCATATTCAAGTTGTAACGAAATTGTAATGTTATATCACGATTTAAACATGACTATTTTATAGTTTTAACAATGTCATACGTACAATATAATCTATACATTTTTACAGTAATTTCGAACATTTCTTTTTTCGTTTTATAAAATGCCATTTTATTTGCCCAGCTTTCATACCTAATAAAATTTGCTGTTCCAAATAATTAGAACATACTTGAATAAGAAACACCTGGCTAATTTTTATGAAATTGTAAATAAACCTTCGAAATAAGTTAAATTTGTTTACCGTAAAAAACATATGTGTTCTAAAATCAAAGTCAAATAAATTAACAAATTACATGTACAGAACTAAATAACACCATTAATATTAATAAAGCCCGAATAATTAATTAGAAAACATCGAATATTTAGTTTGTCTTTGTAAAAAATACCATTTATCTCAGTTGTCATCAGTTTTTACAATATGAAATTTGGTTCCAAATTATATTGAAATACGATACTAGGTTTATAACAAGAATGTACACTCCTTTATTACAGCTAACTTATGTCCAAATCAGTTTACAAACAAAAATAAAATTGTGCACCAAATATCAATAGTTTAGAACAATAACTGTGCTAGCATTAGCGATTTTTAATGCCCGCTTCCACAAACATTTCATTTCCATTTGAAATTCATCCCGACTCCTAACCAAATAAACAAACAATCCAAATTTAGCATTTTTCTTCATACAATTCTTCAGCACATACCCAGGTCTACCAGCAGTGTCCAATGTGTACTTTTTGAAATTCTTCCTAACCGCCGTAACATTAAATTTTTGTTCAGCCACATTTCTTAGCTTTCCCGTAACAAATAAATCATCCACCCAAAAGAATCCTCCCAAATTTCTCACCGCCCAAATTTTTTTCAGCCAGTCCATACTAACGGCATAACCGCATCCCAAGCAAAACGGAGGATATTTACCTTCCGGCCATTGTTGAATTGTAGCAACCCATTTATTATTCGATCTTGCTGGCCTACTATACCAATAGTAACAATAAAAATCAGATGGATGTTTTAAACCTTTCTGCTCTAATTCCTGTGTTCTTAAATACAATATTCCTGGAATATCCACAAAAACATCATCATCCGCTTTAATAATAAAGTCAGCTTGTGTACAAGCCAATCTTATCATTCGATATCCCACAAGATGTTTATAAGTTAGATTTCTATACGTATCTGTAAAAGATCCAATGACAATATCACCATAAACCTTGTGTTCATGCATAATCTTTCGTTCTTCTAATGCGTAGTGGTCAATATCTTCGCCATTATTGTCCGAGTATTTTAAACAGTAGTCACTCTGACCCATAATAAATGCAACGACTACACGCCAGTCCTTATATTTCTTAAGTGATCCCCAGGTTTCTCGAATAAGTTGCCTTTCAAGGAAATGTTCTCGTGCTGAGTGGACAATTGCTACGGCAAGATGCTTCTCTTCTCTTTTCTTCTTACAGACTGTTGGTGTAATGGTTAAAATTTCAACAAGCTCGTTAACAAAATTTTGATTTGGGTTGATATTCCAAGTTCCATGTCGTTTACGGAGTAATTCAGTATGTTTTGTGTACTCGCAAAATTCAGGATAGTTGTCCCCGGATTTTAGGAATTTCTTGGAGTAGTTTATAAACTGATTTTGTTGTGACGCATCGTACACTAGGATGATGCTCAACGAAATGAAAATAAATAATAAAGAACACAAAATATTTGGAGCAGTTTTAATTCCTGACAGTAATGATGAAAATTTGACGGTAGATTTCATGGACTTCATGGCAAAGCAATATTAAATAAGTCCTTTTTTAAATTCGGAAAGAACCAAAACTTCCAGAAAAATAATGAAACGATAGAAAATCTGTTTCTAAAGTTGTATCTAAGTAAGAAAAATGTGATGTAATATATGTGATTTAGTAAAATTTTCACTATAGTTTACAAGCTGGCAGAGTTTTTAGCAGAGATAGAGTTAGTAAAGTAAACATCAATAGCTATTTGGTTAGCTGATATTTTGTTTAGTGGATTAAAAAACTTTTTTCCAAGTAACCCCAATTTGAAATTGACAAACTTGTACTAAATCAGCAAGCATGTTTTTGCATACTTTTTAAAAGCGCAAAATTATGTCAAAAACACATTGTATGACCAGCTTTGACTTGCAACTACACTGTTGTTAACTGACCCAAATAAAAGGAGAGTAATCAAATGTTTGAAATATAGTTTGTAACCTCGTTATAGATTCTAAAAGGTTTTAGTAATTCATTTATCTGCTTCTTCATTTTATAAAAAAAATAATTTTCCATATATTTTAGGATTTATCAAAAATGCTAAATTTTTATAAATCGAAATCAAAGGTAAACGATTATTTAAATAATAATGTAGAGTATTTATTTTAATGTACCCGAGGAGTTTTTATTGATTTAATAATTCTAATGCGTTTTCGTACAAAGACTCATGCACAAACAAACTATCTCTTGTAAGATCATCTTCAATAATTTTCACGAATCTGTAGCCATTCGGTTCTAAAAACTTTCTTAAAGCTTTTTTCCCTCCTGGTATGCTCCAATGTTCGATAGTCATCACATTAAATCGTATTCTTTCAAATGGAAACGTTTTCAGTACAGCCAACTCTAAACCTTCTACATCTAAACTGAGATAGTCTACAACCTTTACTTCTAAAGCAGCCAACATGGTATACAAAGGAATACATTGTATCTCAAATTTAACATTTACTCCGAATTTTTTTCTTTTATTTAATCCAGCAAGTCCCGTATTATTTGAATTGGTAAAGAATGAAACTTTTTCTGGATATGGTTTCTTACAAACTGCTGCATTTACGGCATACGCATTACGTTTCTTTTTTAGTAAGCTCTGAAATGGGCCAGGATTTGCTTCAATTAGTAGACCAGTCCAGTTGTATAATTTTTCTAGTCGAATTGTTGGTGAAATGAATTCTCCGTCGTTAGCACCGCATTCAACGTAAAATCCTTCGGATGAACTATTTTGATCTGGATTTTTAATCAGCAGCTTTTCCAACCATTTGTACTTTTCTGTGTTGCTTGGAATATCTCCAGTGGTATCTAAAGGATCTCGATTTACGTCCTTAATTAAAGGTGGGGGAAATAGAAATTTTCCTTTGAATGCTAATATTAAACACGGGTCAGTTTGATCTATATGATTTTCGAAAATGTAATCTTCAAAGTTACCTAAAAATTAAATAGAATGAAAAACAAAATATTTAACGCATACAAACATCAAAGTTGATAAAACTACTCAAATGTTTCCTTACATTCTGGTTCAATATTTAAAACGTCTTCTACCATGTAATTTTTCAAGGTTTTTAATGTTTGAATTAACCGAATTGATGATTCGTTATAGGCACTATTTTCCAGAAATATAAAAGCTAATAAAAGTAAGACCGAAAATAATATAAGAGCGCCAAAAGTAACACGACCGTACTTAATTATCACGGTTTTTCTTATTTTGCTAGATTTTGAAATCATGATGGCGAAAGTCACTAAATAAGGAAAAAAAATAAAAAAACGTGCTAATTAAACCATTTCTAGTGTCTTTTACTTTTAAGCTAAGAAATCTAACTCATTTGTTATTATATCATTCTGAATTACTAACAACAGTGTAAAAAACGTAATATTGTACCTTATTTACTTTTGATATTTTTTCACCTGTTTAAACTTGTAATGAGTTTATTTCAATCGCGTATTGAGTCGAATGTTGGTTTAGGTGATATAATGTATCAGCTTGTAACTACGAAATCTGTTCAAATTTCTATAAACGGTTAAAAATTATCAATGATATCATTAGAATAATAAATTTACTGCAACATAGGTCATATTTTTCGATAGCATCTGACCAAATGTGTCATTCCAGCTTAATGTATTTGCTTTGCACATAAATATATCGGTTTCTATTTTCATCGTGCTACAAACCAGTGAATTTTTGACGGACAGATTCGAAAGCAAATGTTTTGAATTTTCGAGTGGCTGTTATAAAGTGATCGAAGTTCACCAAATTTCTAAAAATTATAGTATCCTTTATGTTTCCCATTTTAAAATCTTTTTGTTTACTATAATTAGAGCAAACCCAAAGACGCTCAAATACGAAATAATTATATATGAAAAAAAATCTTTCATTTATTTTGTTTTGATTGCTTGCCTTTTACTTTATTTTAATTTGTCCTGTCTGGGATTCATTTTAAAGTTAATATTATATTACACCACGTCAATTTGTCGTATTGCTTATATGTTTTCATCAGAATTAACCGAAAAGACCGCCTCCAAAGAGAGCTTGGCCAAGAGGCATAACTTGAAGTTGTGCTCCTGTTCCAGCAGCGGCAGGGGCAGGCGCAGCAGCAGATGGAAGAGTTGAGCCAAAAAATGCAGTAAGAAGCATACCCAATAGTTGTCCTATAAAATATTTAAATATTTAGTTTAGTTTCCAAAATATCTCACGAATGTGTTAAGTTTTAATGAATAAATTGAATACCAAGAGGAATGATGTTCAATTGCATTTGTGCGGGTGCAACGGTAGTTTCTTCACCAGCAGCAGCAGTTGTATCCCCGGCAGCGGTGGTAGTATCCCCAGCAGCAGTTGTGGTGTCTCCAGCGGCGGTTGTAGTGTCGTCTCCGGAAGCGGCGGTCGTATCTTCAGCGGCGGCTGTAGTATCACCGGCGGCCGCTGTTGTTGCAGCAGTGGTAGCAGCAGCAGCAGCGGTAGTTGCAGCTGCGGCTGGTGCTGGAGCCGGTGCGGGGGCGGGTGCTGGTCCCAATGGAACTAAAATAGAAGAATATATTTAGTGAGTACTTTACCAATTATATTTTTAAATATTTGGTTAAGTGTTTTAAAACTTACTGGAAAAGTAAAGCTTGGATTGAGGCCTGACAGCGGCTGAGCTGTAAGCTGCAAATGAAGCGACGACAACAACGATAAGGACGAGCTTATTCATGATGAATTGGGTTTGGATTACTGGATGGTCTCCTTGGAAAATATGACTGGCAATCTACCAAGTTGGCTAGTGATGACTGAATATAATATTTGTTTTGCTTTTTATACCAAGTTCACAGTTTACAGAAAACAGCTTGAAATCAACAGATTTGAACAAACATGTTGTTACATTCGCATTACGTTTATCAAACTGACACCTTTGCAGACATTCAAACAAATTATTCAATGAACTTTACATGAAACGATCAAGGTCAAATATAAACTATTGAAAGTTGCACGTGCTTATTGATTTTGGTACTATAGTTGGATTTTTTAACAATTCATGCGGTTTTACAAATAGAAGCGTGTATGAATAAAGTAAAGTAGAATTGTCAATCAAGTTGTCTTAAATTATTACACTGTTTCCTAAAAAAATGAATTTTAAAAATTGTTTCTTGATAACATTAAACATTTAACAAGAAATGCAAGAAATATTTGGACAGTTAAAGTTGGACGTATGAAGAAACCCGTTTTGACACGACATGGTTTACATATTATTTATGTGCATTCGACGTAGTTAATTGGCACGCTCTAAAATATGTTATTTGGTATGTTTTTAATATGAACATATTTTGCATGGAAAAGGGTCGAACATCTAAGTTGGCAATATCTGTACTTATATAACAAAATTTTCAGTTGACTTTTAGCTGTACGGTATTTTAGAGTTATGCAAAATTCATTGTAGAAAAGATCGTAATGGCGTAGCTGAAATTATATGTTGAATGAAAACGATAGAAAGTATTGATACCAATAAAAAATGTGTTCCAATGACCCATGTTGGTAGAGGATGGAAGTTTCAAGTCCGAATTTTAACCCTTAAATATACGTAGGGGAAACCAAAAGAAATGGGCCGCCTAAACATTCGGATATCTCAGCCGTATGATGACGAATAAATCAGAACTTGGTATGATTAGATAGCCAAGAGTCCAACTTAAAAATATGTCCAAGCATTACCATGCAGCTGCGTCAGTGTATTTTTGGCAGCTTAAAAACAAAAAAGGGTGAAACGTCTCCGTGAAGCTAAAACGTATTGGATGAGCTGGCGACACTTTGAAGTCCTCTATGGAAGCCAAATGAAGAAAAGTTTTGAAAGTTTTCTCAGTGAATTATCTTCTGGGGTATCGGCAATTAGGAAGGGATGTCAAAATTTCATTTTCAATTTAGCTAGTGCTAGCTACACATCAAAAGGTAGAAGGACCCAAAAGGTGCCAAAATGGGGAGAATTTTAAGGAATAAAAAGAATTCTGGAGAACAACAATGGAAGTACAGAATCCCATGTAGCATTTATAATAAATCTATATGTAAGCTATGTTTAAGTAAGTTTAAGTGTTTATGTAAGCTATCAATTATCTTATACACCCTTTAACCATGATTAGCTGATTGGTTTTTCTGAAATCGGCATGTCTTCAGAGACAAATTTACAAAATCAGATTTTGCTATAAAATAGTGGCCTTGCTGTTATGATTTTTTCTTCTCTCTAGACCAAATGCGGGTCATAATTACTGCGCCCACTTAACAGGACTATTTTCAAACCAACACAGTTAAATTTGACACACAATTAGGAAACTTATGTCAAATTGAACTAAGGTGAGAAAAAAACATCCCAAAATTTGAGTTTTTTGCTTAATTAAGTTTGGCATTGTTGCTCATACGTACGAGCTCCCAGAGAAAAATCCTCTGACACGTTTTTAAGTTAGACTCTTGGCTATCTAATCATACCAAGTTCTGATTTATTCCTTATTCTTTTTCTGAGATATCCGAGTTTTAAGTCGGCCCATTTCTTTTGGTTTTCCCTACGTATATATTGTGACCAACAAAAATCGGCACAAATACCCTTTCCATAAGTTTCCTGTTGTTGCCCTTGTAATATTAAATTTGAATCCAAATTCGTCCAGAAAAATCTCAATTACTTTTCATGCTAGCATAAAATAAGCAGAAAGTATTTTTCGTATGTCGTATGACAAGATCTAAGAATAATAGTCTTGTCATTTTGTCAATTCCAGTAAAACCAAAAATGGCTCAAATCTTACAGATAGGTTGTGAACATCAACTCATTATCATTCAGTTGAAGAGCAATTTCCGAATAACCAACTTACGTCGCATGTTCCACTATTTTCACCTGACTTTTTTCATCCGATCAAATACACAAAATAGAAAAAATTTACTCCGATATTTATGGAACAAAACATGAAAACTTCCTTTAACTCTACCGTATTTCTTTTCTTGGTTTTTTGAGCTATGGAATAACTTATTTTCATAGAATATTGACATATGTACTAAAAAAATATACGCATGCATGATACATAATGTAGATGTGGACTTGTGTGGAATGTTTATATGGCACTCAATTTTCACGTGAAAACATTGTATTTTTGTAATAACCAAGGTATCATTTATATAAAGTGGGATACCAGTATCAGTATCTTGAATACCAGTTTTCCTTCATAAAATTGTAATGAATGCTGATATCATGTACATTCTCCGTTTATAATTCGTCTGACGAACATGCAAAATATTTACTCGAACGTTAAATTTTTCATATCTCTTATTACTTAGGAAATTCTTACCGTATTATCAATGTGATTGATTTTAGAGCGATGAATAATTTATCTTTCAGTTGAGCAGTGAGGCCAAATGTGAAAGATTTTTGTCTCTTGATGCATTTTTATTTTAAAAAGAAGACATCATTTTAGTTTCTATGCGTCCTATTTTTGTAATCGTAAAATAACTTTCCTCGGTAATGATGCTTTTAATAGCACTGTAGCCTTGTGTTTAACAAAACGAAAGAAGCACAAGAATGAATCTTACTTTTTCCTTTTCCGAACTAAACGACAACTCTACGGGCTATGTGCATGCTGGTATTTTTAACTTGGTTTAAGAAATGTGTTTTTGAGCACATTGTAACAACGTGGTTTGAATTGAAGGCTTAACTGGCCTCGTTTTATATTTACAACTATGACAAAAAAATCAAAATTAATTAAAATTTGCATTGTTTTAAAACTATACATTTTATATTGTTTATTCTTGAAGTCCATTTTGTTACCGGTTATTCACTGGTATGTATAAGTATGTATGTATGTATGTAAGTATGTATACTTTAGAATATAATTGTAAACTTTAAAATCTTCTATTCTATAACTATTCGAGCGAAAGTGATATACTGGCATAAATTTTTTTAGGCTTGATGATTTGAAAAACAATTTACATTTATCATTTATTTTATATTATCATATCATATTATCATTTATTAATATTTATTTATTTATTCATTATCATTTATGTAGGCAATTATCGAATTGGAATCAAAAGTAACATGATTGCATGAAATATATTCCACCGGAATTTTTCTTCGCGTAAATATAAAACTATATATCGTCCCTATATCCTCTTTATTTCATTTAATAATGAATAGTAACTTTGTAAAACCAGCTTGTACAAATAAAAGCTCAAAGGGGGAAACAAAAAGTGTATACTTTTGGCTTTGACTCGAATTACTGCACCACTCTTACTCAGTTGCATCAGCCGGAGAAAGATGATCAGGAGAAAGCTGAGTTCTTACATATCAGAGAAAGCTTAGTTTCTCGGCTAGGTTAACGCGGTTTGTATGCAGTCTCACTCACTTAATATATCAGGCAGGACTAACATAGCTCAGCTCAGATGTTTTATGTTGTATCCAGCGACGTTAAATACTGTATGTTCGGCCACTGATGGTGTCTGTGAGCTAATGTACAGGCTGTGGTAACCAAGCCAAATAACGAAGCTTGCATCGAAGTACCAATATGAAAATATAGAGCTAGTTGTTGTGGAAAAGATTTCTAGTCATACTTATCTGGAAAATAACAAATGCCATCTTTACCATCCATGTTAAACCAATGCATCATTATATTGTAAAAAGCTGAATTTTAGAATACAAATATCCTTTCCATAAGAACCTCTTCCTATATTTTTAGCAGTAAGATAAGCACCGAGAACAATTTAATTCAGTAACTTTTAAACTTAGCACATCTTGTAATTTACTTGTCATTTGGTATCCAGTACAAGACGAAAGCCACCAGAGCGTATGGTCTTCATTATGTATATAGCTTATTGAATGCTTTAATGTCATACGACTAGCGTAATATGAATTAAAGCAACATATGGTAGTTATGTTCAATAAAACACAATTTGTCAAAAAAAATGTATATTAACTCGTAGAACATTTATATATTTACTTAATGCACAAAAGCAAATCTTTTAATTTTATTACAATTTTTTCTACGGGTGTTATTGGAATGACTCAAATCTTCTAATCTTTCATTAACAAACAACAATAAATATATTCAATTTCCTCAATTTTCAGTTAGGCATGCTTAATGTATCAAAAATTCATAAAACCATGTTTTTTTCAAAATCTTCGTTTAACTCTTACTGTGTATAACGTTTCTGTTGAAATATCAGAACAATATTTTAAGATTGGTAGCACGATTTCAATCCTACTCTCAAGCCACTATAAAACGATCTTGTTTTCAGCATGTAAATTTGCCGTAGTTTTACTGTACATCAATGTGTGTGTATATAAAATGAAAGTAAGATTTTTCAATAACTGCACAGTTGGCATTCTTTTCATGCAACTTTATTATCGTTCGTTTGTATTTATACGAACAATGTCAAATCATGTGCGTATACATGCATATGATTAAGGTGTTTGCGTGGCTGTTCGCAGAACTTTAGGTAATTAAAGTTCGTAAATGTGTCAAGTCAAGGGACACTTAATAAAGATTTTTCTTTTGAGATTTTATTGAGCGTTTTCTCCACCATTCGAGAAGAAAAGATTCTATACTTTATGCAAAGAATAGCTTTGAGCCCCGAAAGCCCACACCATATATTTGAATACATGAATTTATATACCTAAGAACGGTAATTTTACAGGCAAAGCAACCAGTTGTGATTTAGCATAGATTTCGATAGACATAGTGATGTTGTCAACAGTAAGTGTGCATACGTTAGTAAAATTGGTGTCAAATATATCATATAGGTTGCGTCAGTCTTGTAATAATGATGCAGGCAATAATAGGATGAAATAAAATATTTTTTCCAAAGTTCCTTCGCAGAAGCTTATTATGCACATACTTTTTACATTTGAATTAAAAAACCAAGAAATCTTTAATGAGCGCTTGTTTCAAAATTATTTCATATTCGGAATCATACATGTTTACAATATGTTTCATAACAAAACTGATTATATAATACCCTATGGCATTATTTTGCACAGAAAAATTTAACTGATCATGACGAATGTAAAATCTTTGTTTCTTACTCTCAAATCCTTTTCCGGTAGACCAACAAAGTTATCTCAAAAAACAGAAAAAATAAAACATTTGCAAGAGGGGTCCATATTCTGTTCCAATAATTTTCGCGCCATGTCTGTTAAATTGCAAAATATAAAACTACAAAGGTAGAAAATCTACAACAATTGAAAGAATAATAAGCATATAATATAAACATATGAACATATAAAGACGCATTACAAGCATTCATTTTAAAACTTCTAGCAGTATTTTGTTTATATTAAAGGTCTTCGTATCCAGTGAAAGTAAACCAAAAATTCAAGCAGAGTTTACGGAAATGACTTCAAGTAGCTCAAGAAGATCAAGTCGCTAGAAATTTTGGGAATATTGGAATGAAAAACGAACTACAACTCGCAAATCATTTCCTACCATAAGATGCCACAATGACATGAATCATACTTAATTTCATTTTTTACTATTAACCGTCAATGACAAAAAAACATAACAATTTACACAATCGTAAAATACCGGACTTGTTCCATAACTCACCGTCAGACCACTAACATCAGCACAAAAGTGAATATTTTTGCTCTAGAAGTATTATTTGAACGTCATTTGTACTAGAGTGCATTTGAGGTACATTTTAAAAAAGTGCACTTTCAAAACCTGAATTGATAGGTTATGTACCTTTAACTCTCAAAATATATCTGCACCAAAAAAGTGCATTTTGTTTTTTTCCTTGTTTTACATCAATACTGAAACACAACTATATTTCTTCCAAATTAAACCGTAAATGTTGCCAACATAAAGTGTGCAGTACCATGGGTGGTCAGGCGTTAGTTCAAATTTCAAAACTAAATTGCAGTTCTTCACATATATATTGAATTTGCTTTAAACTGGTGTAACCATTGCATTTAGAATATACCATTTCAATTTGATTTTATATAAATCGGAGTACTGTAGATATTTGCACCCTAAAAGTTCGCGTCAATTTTCTTGAATTTTCCACGTTTGTTGGATTAGTGGCATTTGTGCTGATTGAATTTTGACATGTATCCGTACTTTTGTTTTGATTTTGTTCATTTTTTTATAAATGTATGTAATTTCATATCCCATAGAGCACAATTAATGTATTGATTTTAAACTGTTTTCTAGAATGTTCTTTCGTTTTAACTTGAATTGGCAATGCACTTTGAAACCTGCCTTCATGCCTACTTTTTATTGGTTATAATTAGCTTACTTAAAAGTGGTTTGAAAAAAGGGTGGCTTCCAGCCGGCCGATAGTTGGGTGCGCAGACCCTCAAAACAAAGGACAGCTAAGCCTCTTAATCTTTGTAA
>JAQFXM010004870.1:0-16165 GCA_034693345.1 Entomobrya multifasciata
CGCGGTCAACGGTCAATTTTTTATTTGAATTCTCAGCAGCAAAAGCGATGGTGAATTTGGAAAACGGCGGAGTGCAATAGAATTTTTTTCTGACCACCCACGAAAAATTTAGTAACTCAATAGTGTATACTTTAATTTTGTGGGAGGCATAAATACATAAATATACAAGTCAAAATATGCGGCTTCGAGTTAACCCAAATTTACATGTCTCTACATGACATGTCATGCTTCATCTTCGTCTTGACATGACTTGTTAAACTTTGGAACATTTAATTAACGCTCTGCAGAATAGAGAGGATGTGCAGCTCCGGTGCTCTGCTCTGACCCCTCCATCGCATCAGCGGAGCTGCTCTTCTCTGCTGAGCGTGCGTTCAGTGAATAGTGCACGCGTTCAAAACGTCAAATTGGGTGCATTTAATGAACATAGCTTCTCCTGAGGTGACCATTCGAGATTTTGGTTTTATTATATTCGTGATCTCCTTATCGAAATGCACTAGTTAGTATATTTTTCAAGCTATTTGCTTTCTAGTAAGTGGGATAGTATTCTTGTAAATGCCAAGCGATACTGGCTGCTTTTTCTATCTTACACTAAAACCTAAATACGGAAATACAACGTTGCTAATCGAACCACACTGCGTTCGTCTCAACATCAGACTTTCAGACTCAGACTACAAGATTAGACAAGAAAAGGGAATAACCGCCATACTTTTCGTCCATACTCACCGCATGCGCATAAAAGTCAGCTTCATAAACTAATACGGACTACGGGCCGCTCGCTGTTCACACTGCCTCTTCATTCTATACGTGTGTACAAATTCATGAAAATCTTTGGCTGAGTTTGGCTGACTCAGCCTTACTTGAACCAAACTTCATGACACAACACACAACATGATCTAAATTGAACGACCCAAAAAATAAACTTGTTTACATAATCTAAATCGCCAAAATTAGAGTAAAAATACATGTATAACAAAGACAAAAATATATGTATGCAAAAATCTCTTCATTCATTTCTTTCCATGGAGCACGGACACTTGAGAGACAAGGAAAAGTCAGAGGAACAGACTGAGGAACAAAATCGGATAAAATATGGTTTAGATCTCGCTGCTCGTCTTAAGTTGTAAGTTTTGTAAGTGGCCGTGGGTAGTAGCATTGCATCTTTACGTAGTGTAAAAAAACGATCAACATCAACACTGCAATAAGTGTGAGTGAGTAATTTACTATGTTGTGTATGTATAAAGTCCGCCGCCAAAACTGTGAAGTACGGTGAAGATAATGTAAGGTTGTTTGCCTCTTGCACATTGCTGCACACAAAAGATTACAGATGAAAATACCAACATCGACACGAGTACATCTTACTCGAGACATTTCAGTTTAGCTCAGCTAGACAGATCATAGAATAGTGAAAGCAGATTTTTGATCTCATCCTTGATCGCCCTCTCTTGTGTTCATCTTTCAGGTTTCAAAGTTTTAACATTTATATTTTAGTTCAATAAAGTCATCTTTATTTTACAAAAGTTAAAAGTACTACTGATGTTTGAATAAGTGATTCTCTCTCTTCAATTAACGTGAAGTTGTTTTGTTATCAGTTGTCGTTGTCGTCAGCACGGTAAGTAGATAATTTAAGATTTTCCAGTAAAAAGCATAGCAAATTTTTACGAAGCGTTTAAATATTTAAATTACTGAATTACCTTTTATCTTTTACAACTGTAAATCAACAGTTGAATCAAGTACTACAGACAAGATATCTTTTCATTCATTTTCGCTCGTAGTATTCAATTTGTTAATTTTTCTCCTACATTCAACATTTGCATGTCATTTCATTCATTTCCATTATGTAAAACAGTCATTATATTAGTCATTAGAATTTTTTGTAAAATGCCAGGATGTGAAACTCAATCCACTGTTACTCACCACCACACCATGTATTTTAGTTGACTCCAACTCTATATTGCTGAGTTTGTCCATTCGTTGTAAAGTGTGAAGTCCAAAAACGATTAGTCTTGTTTTATCTGTAAACTGCTCCCCCGTTTCCGTGTTATTTGCAGGAAGTTGCAGTCTCTTGCTTGACAGTCGTAGGTACCTTTTTTGTTTAGTAGAAAGGATAATAAGGTACATGAAATATTCAGTGTTAGGATAGTACAAATCAAGCTAACTGTAATAATTATCATCATCTAATTATTTATGATTTGTAAAGATTGTGTAAAACGATTGTGTTTGATCACGGTTGACACATTGATAAATGTACATTATTTTGTTTAATTGGAAGGTCATTCCAACATGTCCGATACGGAAGGAAATGCCGGCACGGATACGGAGGAGATTTTGGAATTCAAGTGTAGGAAGTGTCCTGGAAAGACATTCACAGCTGCCGAGAAAGACAGCCACAGGTTGTTCCACAAGACTGAAAAGGAAAAAGACAAGAAGAGGAAGCCCGGTCCGAAAAGTAAAACTAGATCTTCAACACGGGCCCACAGGTATGTAAACCCACGACTACATACTGGTTGGTTGAAGTTTTGCTTTTATTGAGGCAGAATTTTTATGTAATGTGATCGTTTATTTAGAGAGCCATCTCCTGCGGCGTCGGAAGTAACGCTGTTTGAACCGGTCCAGGATGGAAAACCTAAAGCTGGCGAGAAGAGGGGACGCCGAGGGCGATCTGCAGCTGAGGACGAGCCTAAATCTAAGAGGAAGTCTAAGAAGAATTATGATGATAGCGCGATTGGGTAAGCTTTTCTTCATAGTGGATAATAGTACTGGTTTCTAGTTTTTGCTTGTTATTCATTGTGATGTTTGATGTTACATTTTTTATGTATTTTTGTTTAGGAAATGGGCAACTGGAACCGGAGCGTAAATTCATGGGAAATCCTCGGAGCTGGGTTGTACTTCACAGGAGCTTACTCTCATATTGATTTTAGAATAAGACTCAACTTCCCATTATGATGATTCAAAGATTATTTACAGAAGTGCGATTAACTATTATGTAATATTAATTATGTCATGATCTGATGAAGATTTGTATATACAGTAAGACAAGGGTTATTAATGTAAAATGTTCAATCAATGATGCTTGTCAATTATTGCAGATCGTCGCATTATATTATGACCATGAATATGCAGTTGTCCATATAATTGTAATTTTGTTTGTGTTCAAGAGTCACAATGTTCAAAGGTACAGTTATTTTTGTACAACTCGAAATAATATTATTCTTCTATTATTTTTTATCAATGAATACAAAGTAATTAAATACAGACAATGATTAATGTTACAATGAGAATGTTATTTTAATTATTTATTAAATATATTACTAATGGTGGTAATAGAAAATGATGACTGGGGATGTTTGTGTGATGCAGTTGTAATGTGATTGATTAATAAACACGTGTTTGACTTCGTTAAAAAGAAAATTTGTAACGACTTATCTTAGACACTTAAATTTTTATCACATTACTAGTCCTGTGTGCAACTTAAAGCTATCAATCATTTAATAGCGACATCATGATCATACGTTGTCATTGTCATACTAAACACAGATATTTTGGGGAAAGTTCAAACCGGACCTAAATGAACTACCTGGATCTGTTCCTGGGTTTTATTTTCTGATTGTTCCTGTAAAGAATCTCTATTCCCAGTATTTCCTAAATTCGCGTCTAAATCGGTACGTGGCGCATTTGCTAAGGTGCTTTCGTTTGAATCTGAGGGTGGGTCGCTGGGGCATGGATTACGATAGGGAGATGGAGGCTGCAGGACGATTACTTCATTTTTCGGAATAATCACTGACACAGGTTCCATTTCACCCTGAAATATTTTGGATTAAATGATTTCGATTAGTATAAAAGAATGCCACAATGCCACCAAGTAATCATTCAGGACTAGGATAGCACTAACTAAGATTAATGATATCATAAGTATCCATTAAGTATCGGCATCAGTAATCAAGTAACCCAGTTTACCTGATATAGTTCACTCATTGCAGACGATGAATGACATGAACAAGTGCTTCCAGACGGCGAGGAAGACCCTGTTTTAGTCATGAAAAGAAATGCCCAAACAAGATTAAGTTCAAGTTCATTAATTCATGTTATATATCTTTGTAGAAAGTAAAAATGGACGCTTCGTGCAGTTTACTTACTTGCGCTACCACCGGAAGAGGATGATGATGAGCGCTTTGTCTTTCTGGCCATCATGCGAAAAGCGGCTTCAGTAGCAACCGTGTTGTCTCCATTAGCATTAGCAACTTGGTGCAACTTTTTCAATAATTTCTCTTCTCCTAAACTTACAGCGATCTGCAATGGTAAGTGGCATCATGTTCTTTGTGTGATTATCCGAATAGTTTAAAACTCCAAATTACAAAACAAAGCAGAAAGCAAAGACAAATTACCTGTAAGGCACGTGGATACTTCCTAGCTTTCAAGAGCCACATGAAAAAACGCCTGGCCAAAATTCTCATGGGTTTGCCATGTCTCCGGCGTACCTTATCGTCAAATGGTACGCCTGGAACAAAATATGTTGCCAATAAAAGTTCAAAATTACCTGCAAATACAAAAGATAATTTTATGAAACACAAGAGATCCATCTCATCTTTAGAGTACCTGATTAACGGCTAATCAAAAGCAACATATATCATACTTATAAGTAGTTACTCACTCTCAATGTCTTCAGACGGCACCTGGCGCATCAAGAAGTTGAATATATTGAACATGACATAAAGACAGTCGTCTGAATTCCAGTAAACATATTTCAGAGCTTTGATAGCTTCCTTGTAATGACCCTGGGTAAGGTGAAAATTGCACAATTCCGTTAAGCGCATACGTCCAATGACAAGGCGCAAAATAGCTAAGGTCCCGCTGAGTTACATTTTAAAACCATGATTCATGATTAATTTTATGATACAAAGAAGATGAGCATGCATGGTTTACGACAAACAAATTTTGGAAACCTACGATTCAAAGCGTATCAGCAACCGACTTTCCGACTGAACTGTTTGAATGGGTGACCAACATATTCGTTCGACAGAAAAACTAGGACTGTACAAAAACGTTACAGTTAATTTACATTCAGAAAAGTTTGTAAGCTTTTAAAAAAATGGCACAATTACACAAGCTCCTTTGTTAAAGAAGGCATCGAGTTAAATCCATCTAGTAGGAGCAGAGGACTCAACGCTATATCGAAAATTTGATACTGTCCACGATCACCAACCGCAAAAACGAGGAAAGAATCATTGTGCCAGCTAACTTGAATGGGAATCTGTATAGCCAGTAAAACAGAGGAAATCTTGCATTTTAACTCAACAATTTTAGAGAAGAAATGTTGTTTTATCTATTTGGGATCACTTACAAATGCAGCCTTGGTGTAACGTGTCACCTTTCCCTCTTGTGAGTAAAGAACAATGCTGGAATCACAACAACCTAACGCCAACTTTTCTTTGGTATCATCGTACGCAAAGCACTTCAACTCGCTATGCAGGGGAATAGCAGTCTCACAAACTGCAAGAAACTTGTCCTGCTGAATTTGGTAAACAGCCTCGTTGACAATAATATTACCCTGAAATTGACAATTAAAAGATTTCAAATTACCCCAATTCCACAAACTAGACAAATTTATCATAAACCAATCCGTAAAAATAAATCAATAATTTTTACGCTATGCTATACAATCTAGGAATACTAGGAATTTATTTAGAAAAAAATATTTTACAGTTCTATTTTGGGCTATACCTGTAAATCACAGCAGAGTTCAAGTGTGTAAGCGCCACCATCACTGGATGGAACAAATCCAGCTTCTAACAAGGTATTGTCTGTTTTATGATGTGATACCAGAACAGGATCAGTTCTATCATTTAAGCGTTTGAAATAAAACAAACAATAAGATCCTGACATAAATTATCTAGTTTAAACTGCTGGAGAAATGGCAGTGCAATTCCAACTTACTGTTCTAACGAATAAATTAAAATATTCGCTCTTTGCTCGGGTTTGGGGCTCCACGGGAAAACGTCGTCTTTTGACCCTGACCACCAAATCATAAACTGTTAAAAAACCAATTAATAAAAAAGCATAAAAAATACTTCAACTTCAAGTAGATTAAAACTGATCTTAATCAACATATTATGATTTTGTCAAAACTGGAGACTAACTTGTGTGGATTTATCATTAATTGCCAATTTCTTCTCAAATCTTCGTGCAACGATATTGGGAATCAACTCTGCACAAGTATTCACAGTCACCTCTGTGTTTAGAAAATCACTTTTTTGTGAACTGCTTTGATTGGACGAGCCCGTGCTTGAGTTGGTTGCACAAAATTTTCTGCCAATTAAATTTTTTAAATGTATGCTCAGTTTATATTTCACACATTCTAGTTTTATGATTATTTAATCGATTTTTAAATTTAATTACACAAACTCTAAATAGCGTGCATGGATTGGTACACAAAAAAATATTTTTGAAAAATAACCTTAAAAGAAGCAAGCGGTTGTCACCAAACAAAAATAGCACAAACAAATCACTGTAAGCCACTGCAAATAAAACAAAATTAATCAATCAGGATATTTGTAAAACAAACGAATATATCAACGGAAGAAAAACGGTAACAATTCCAAATATTCAATCATCAATGAAAAAAACAGAACCCAAGCATGCAAAATCATGAGAGTTGTGGAATGGGGAAATGTGAGACTCCTTCCTATTCCATCCTATCAGTATTGCCTTTGTTATACATTTTTGTTTGTGGAACTGTGATAAAAATGTGGATGGCTTTTACATTTTAGAATGCTTACTTCACAACTCTTCCAGTATTTAGTGTATGATAGCGAAAAATTAAATTGAAACAATCTTCATGCATGCGCTGAAATGCACCACAAAACAGAAACAAGCTTACTATTATCGCAACCCCCGAATCAATATTTTTTACCATCTGACACTGGCTCCGTAAATTTAAAGAAGCGGTCCACATCGCAGTAATAGTCGTTCGTGAAAGCATTTTTGATCCAGATATAGATAATTGTCCCATCTGACAGAATTACTGTAACTTTCTCCGGATTTCTCCATTTTATGCTTAAAATTTTGGATTCCTGTAGCAGCTCCTGTGAAAGAGTTTTAAAACATCATAATATCATCATGCATGGTACATCCGGTAAAAATTCCACATGAATGAAACATAAAAGCGATTTGTCTGCACTCTGCAGCCACTAAGTCCCATTCCTTATATATTTTCATAAAGAACAACAATGAAACCAAGATACCTGTAAACCGGAAAATAAAAGCTATCTATCTATCTATCTATATCACACCAACCTGAACTTCCGCAATGGTTGCGTTGCCCTGTTCACTTTTCATAGACTTCTTAATCAACTCGCCTATTCCACTGATTTTCCCTTTATTATTAGACTCCTCAAATTTTCCATGTTTGCAAAATTGTTTGTACTGCGCTTCCGCCTTTAAGGCTGAGAAGGGCTTTGAATTCGTGTATGTTTCTGTGTAGAAAGGCAGGTAATGTTGTTGTACGAAAACACCAACCATTATGATTATGAATATCTGATATCAAATCCAAAATGTTTAAAGAGGTTCGAAAACCAACCCTGCAAGTTACTGCTTAAATTTATACATGCGGTGGAATGTGCACTAATGTCTTGTTTAAAAACTTGTGTCACAGAAAATCTTTCTTTTTTCCTTAACAAATGCTATAAATGCTGATTAATTTTTGATGATAGTAGTTTTTAAAAGCACTACATTTTGTATTGTTACATTTTTTTCAATTTTTAGCATGAAACCGTATACATACATACAACATAGAATTTCTTAGTTCAGGTGAAGTTGAGCTGTCAACAATTGTGCAATGCACAAAACAGTGCTTCACTTCATCATACAGCTGATACATTTTCTTCTTGATCTTGGCGTCATATCCAAGACAAGACTCACCTGAGTTTATGTTACACACAGGTAAATCAAGGGAATTTTTACCTGAGGATGCGGCATAGTGCTGTGATGGGTGAATGTACAAGACAAAAAGAATCTCATCCAATCTCATACATGCTCATAAACTTTAATATTTTAATTTAAAGATGTAACAAAGCATGTTCTTTATATGCACCTTTATGTGTTCACTTTACCGTGACGACGACGCCATGAATCTTGCCGTTGCAAGGCACTTCATCGTTTCAATTAATGGCAGTGGCAGCACAGTGCAAGGATGGCAATAATGAATTGGAATTTAGAATGAGTTGCATGCATGGTAATACGAAAATGACCTGAACCCGATCGTGAATAAAAAGATGGAGAGACGGACTAGACAAACTTGTGTTAATGACATGACATGTACATGACTCAGTTGAAAAATTATGATGTCTCGCTAAGTTTTTGTAAAATTCTGATTTGCATTGATGGCAACATGGCACCGATGTTTAATGTACTTCCAAATTTGTTTAAACTTTTTACCAGAATTTATTTTAGAGGCTGGAACCTCAGTTCATTGACCATACCGATCACATACAGGAAGGGCACACGCACAGGCCTCAAAAAACCGCAACCATTTTTCAATTTGTCTAACTTCTTTTACTGCGCTGCGCTGATATTAACGCGTTAGCGTTGTGACAAAGTATTGCTGATGTTTTATGAATGACCTTTTACTTTTGACCTGTAAGAAAATCATTGACAGACGGATGGACGTTGAATTTTTAAAAACTTTATGCGACACATAAAAATGTGCACATATAAAATTTAAATGATTTTTGAACTTATTATAACGCCGCCTAATTACAATTAGCCAATTAATTAATCGATTAAATAAAACTCCTGCTGACCTGACTAACAGATAAATTAACTAAAGATCTTAATGAATCATTAAATCACCCATAAAATTAAATTTCCTTTATTTTATGGCAATTAAAGTCGATATGATTAAATAGACAATTAAATTGTGTGACGGACATTTCAATGGTTATCAATAAATTCATTCTAAACTTCTCACAGTACCCCTTGCCACCTGACATCGAAGCGCCTCAAACGAATAGTACTCCATGCCTGGCTTTTTCGTTCTCCATTTTCTATTGGTTAAAATGACAAGAAAGAAAAGTGCAGAAACAGCAACAGCCAACAGCAGAGATTACTACGACAAGACACAGGTCCATTGCCCGCATATTCCTATTCATCATATCGTGTATTCTGCTCGTACCTTTTTTCCGACGCGACGACGACGGGGTGATGGGGATTCAGTGGCGGTCGCATGCTAAAAAATATTAAAGCCAGTCCACTACTCTTGAACGTTGTAGGATAGGACTTTTTTAATATTTGAATTCCGGCATACACACTTACGTAAACCTGTGTACTTTGTACGTATACACAGTACACAGAAACGAAGAAGACCAAGCAAGCAAGGTAGTTTTTCTGTAACATTTTTCTTCACAAAGCTATCTCGTGGTGGTAAAATTAGATTTTGTCGAATGACATAGCCAGTGAGAGGACCCGTGTGGATAAAAGAAAACAAGCGCTTCTAATCATTCATTTGAGTTGTTGTAGAAGTTGTATTCATTCCACCACCGACCGACCGCACCAAGTAAATTAACTTTAAAGTTAATCATCAGTTTTTAACAGTTTTGTTACTAACTCTTCAGTAAAGACTAATCATCATGTCTGACAACGCTAATCAGGTGAGTTAATATTGATATTTTGAAGGATTTTTTGGTTGTAAAAAAGCCGGATAGTTTGATTGTTTTTTTATCATTGACTTAAATTGAGGTGATGGCGTTTAATTTTGGGCAGTGTGTCAGTTCGTCTTGTAAGATGATTGTGAAGTGAAATATTAACTGATGAAAGTACTAAATTGGTTTTGTGTGTATTTTGTTTCCAGGAAAACAAGGACTCCGGAGATGGAAGCTCGGAGTACATCAAGTTGAAGGTTGTGGGGCAGGATACCAATGAAATCCATTTCCGGGTCAAGATGAGCACACAAATGGGAAAGCTGAAGAAAAGTTACAGCGAGAGAGTGGTAAGAAAATTTGACATCTAAACATCCCATTTTATACTTGTTAGCAGCTATAAACATTAACTTTGTGGGTACTTAAGTATTTCATCAGAATGCTAATCATTTACTAAATTTTCTCTGTTTCAGGGCGCTCCTGTGAGTTCTCTTAGATTCCTCTTTGATGGTCGCCGAATTAACGACGATGAAACGCCTAAGCAGGTAAATTTATGTATAATAATTTTGATGTGTACCATGCCGTTTTATATGTAGAGTTAACTGTGTGATGTGTGAATTATTTTTACCACGATTTAAAATACTAATGTGTAACTGTTATCCTATTTTTGCAGTTGGAGATGGAGAACGATGACGTAATTGAAGTATACCAGGAACAAACGGGAGGATTTTAGGAGGCGGTGGAGAAGTAAACTGATTTAGTTGTAATTGTAGGAGTAACATCTTATTTTCGGTATTTTTTTGTTATGAATTTCGTCATATCTTGAGTACATGATATATAATTTAGATACGAACTGTATTATTGTCTTTGTAATTCAGTTACAGAACTATTATTACGCTAAAGTTATGGAATTAAATGTCACTTTCCACAAGGACTACTAGAAGTTGTCCTTTAGTTATGTATGTGTATTTTGAGTTACCTTTCTTCTTTAGTTTATAAGGACACCCCCTAATTTTTAAACTAAATGTACACATTTATGTTACTATTGCCATGCTATTGGTTTCTTGAGATGATGAATTTTTTAAATGGCATTGTGTGAAGTATCGATTTGAAATGAACTATGGTGTAAATGTACATATAAGGCAAATTGTTTACTCTCAATTCTTAAATAAACCTGACTTTAAGGAGAACTGTTTCTAAACTCATTTTGTAGTTATGGAAGTCTAATTGAATTGTAGTGTGGTAATTTATTTGGTACATGACATAGGAGATTTCAATGAGGTTAGTCGTACTAGTGTCAGGGTTCTGTCATCGCAACTATTCATAGAATCACTGGACTTCAGTCTTGGAGCTAAGTACAAGTTGCTGCTATAGTAAATCGAGAATTGCATGTTAAATGATAATGGGATCTTTGTGAGAAGCTGCAAAAGTAAGCTGATCACGTCAATAGGCATCCATTTGTAGGACTTTTGCTATTGCTTCTAGTAAAAAACAGTTTAGAATTTAGAAATGGGTTATGTTCTCGTCACAGGATCATGGCATCTTTTGAAAGGACTCTTTTTGTCTTGTGTCAAGGGAACATTTATAGAGATCTATTTCATGATCATAGCTGCTTTTCAGTTAATTCTTGCGCATACTCAAAGCATAGCATGCCGTAGGGGAGGAGTAAGTTTTGAACTTCAAAGTTTGAACCAAAGGAGCTGGAGGAATGACGAAGTAAGTGATGCTATGCGGTGACATGCCACATAGTGGGCGATGATTCAGTGCAACTTCAGTATGAATAGTATGATGAACTTATAGTTAGGAAAATAGTCAATGCACAGATTTCCTAAAATCAGTTTCGTCAATAGTCATATAGTCAATATGAATGGCATATAGAAATTGTATGAAATTATATCGCTAAAAGTACGAACCCCTTCGATATAAACACAACTTTTTGCCTTTATCTTAGACATATAGCTTAAAATAGTAAATCGCTATCTACATTATCATATCATTTAAAACCTCGTTTATTTTTCACTCCACTTCAGTATAAAAACATCCTTTATGTAATGCTTCGTTACTTATTTATGAATTAAGTTTTTACAATTTAATGTGTAAATTGAATACATACGCCTTAAAGCTCAACCTTATTTCTACCCTCTTTCTCCTCCTGTGTCAAGATAACACTGGAATGTCTATCGATGAAGTTCTGAAACACAAAAAAAAATCATAAGCATCATATATTTTCTCAAAATAGTTTCATATGATTCATAATCTAACATGAAAGCATTTCCTGGATTAGCAGTCACATCAAAAAATAAAAACTTAAAAAGCTTAGCTTTAACAAAAGTACCTTTAGATCTGTCGCTGATCTATCCCCATCATACAAAATTGGTTCGTGTTTCTTAAAGGCAGGTATGAAGAATATGGTTGGATAACCTCTAATCTCAAATCCTGGTGGTACGTCGTTTACAGTGCCATCCATTTTAGAGAACAACAATTTTTCCGAACCCATATTTTTCGCCATGCGCTTGTAAATCTTATCGAATTCCTTGCAGTGACCACACCTTTTGTACAAGAAAATTAACCCATGCAATGAATTTCATGAATGCAACATTTTTGACTACATTAGTTCATTAGTTGTGTTCATGTTGAAACTAACTAACCATGGAGCATACACATAAAATACGATATCCCTATCGATTTTTGATTTGAATGCCTCTGCTTCGAAATTGTCAGCCACTAAAACTTGAACTGGTCCTTCCTGTTTCGTTGGAATTGGCAACGATTTCCATACGGGCTTCAATTCACCTGTAAATTAAGCAAGCAAAAATTACAATGTGAAAGCTGAAAACATTACTTCTCTAGTAAGCCATGCATGTCATGTCAAAATATGAGCCTTGCCTTCCTGAGCTCTAAGAACAAACGTTCTCAGATCACTTCCATCAAAGTCATCAACAGGTTCCATCGCATATTTGAGTCTACTTTCTCCATACCAAACTACATTTACATCCACTCCAGAATCATCTAATTTAGCAGCTTTCAATTCTTGTTCAAACTCATCCTCATTTGAAACCGCAAAGCTGCAAATTGCAATTTAAAATCATGCATAAATTGGTCTTGTGGTGGTCAATCGATATTTTCGCAAAATACGCTGACAGATTACATATTGCAATGTTAATTGCTCTATTTTTTCTTACTTTATATCCGGAAATTCTTTCGCTACTTCGATTATTTTCGCACGTGTGATTTCACTATGTTTCTGATACTGATGATCAAAATTGGCATCATAATAGACCACGACTAATGGCCTCGACGAATAAAAGAAAAGTTGATTTTGCTTCGTTCTCTGACCCACCAAATGTCTGTAAGATCCTCTGACAAAGTCAGCAATTTCGTCAGCCGTTACGTCAGCCTGAGGAAAAATGCATATTTATCTCTTAGAAAAACTTTCAAATAAAGCATTCTATATTCAGAGTTTTAGGTAAGAACAAATATTTACACTTTTTAAAATGGCATGATCATCTTCATATTTCGACAGGAACACAGGAGCCTTTTTAACAATGATGGCTTCACCATCAGTGATTTTCAATGACTTGGCAATCGATTCACTAAATGTGTGAATAAACTTGATGGGTTCTCCTCTCAAGTAGTTGGCAACAGCGTAATACTCCTCGTAAAACTTTGACTTAGATTGGAAGAGACCAATCACAGTTGGACTGTATCGATCAATCCGATTTTTGACTTCTTGCATTGTGCGGACCTCCGTCGTGGGGCTCTTTTGCTGTTCCTTCATGTATGCAATCATACCAGCAGCATCCCTTTGCCCTTTGAACTCAAAAGCCCTTCCATACCGAAAAACAAACAAAGTTGGCCAACCTTTCACCTTGAACTCGTCTGCGATTTCTTTGTTATTGGTTCCCTCAATTTGCACCAGTGGAATTCCATACTCTTTCAACTTTTTCGCTGCGTTTACGTACTCAGGTTTAATCTGAAAGACAATTTTATTCAATCAGTTAATTTTCACTTTCATTATCATTGCTTTTTGGATTTGGAGGAATTCCACAATATTTAGTTACCTGATGACAATGTTTGCAGTAAGTTGCATAAAATAGCACCAACGCCAAAGGTTTCTTGGCTAGGAAATCAGTGAAGTTGTCGTTATGCAATTCGATTACCGATGATGGGGGTGGTTTCCAATTGGGATCAGTTCGAGTTTTCATGTACGACACGATTCCTACATTTGACAGATCAGTACATTTAAAAAATTCTGTTTGTATTGCTTTTTACACAAAACTATTTATAAGGTGAGGTGAACATTTAATTACCATCAGCATTTCTCTCTCCTTGATACTCTTCAACTTTCTCGCCATTATGAAACAGTATAATTGTTGGGAAAGCTTGAATCATGTATTCCTTGGCCAATAACGCTTCTTTCGTGGCATCAACTTTCCCCAGTGTAAGATTTGCTGCCTTAAGTTCTTTTGCGGCTTCAGCATACTCTGGCTCAAGTTGTTTGCAATGCCCACACCTATTCAACAATCATACATTTCAATTACTGTAATCGCAGCTATTTTATATTTAAAATCTGCACTTTCTCTGGCGCTCGTTAGTACGTACCATGGGGCATAGAATTCCACAAGAACAAACTCCCTCTTATACACAGCATTCTTGAAATTCACGGAAGTCAGGATAACAACATCATTTTCCTCTGCAAAATCATAGTTTCCCTCAACGTCTACAACTTCAACATCTGCAATTCAAACCAATCATGAAAGTTTTTTTAAATGCTGATTAATGAAAATATCATGCAAACAAAAGCTGAAATATTTTGATTGTTTTATCTCACCTCCATCGTTCACTACATAATTCTTTGGCAAATCACTCGGCACTTCGTCTGCATTACAAGTATTAAAACTAAAAGTTAGTATAACACTAACTATGATTCCTATTAAGTAAATTTTTAAATGCATTTCTAGGCTAAAAACTAAACGAAAGATTGAAAAAACGCTAAAAACTTTTACACTCAAAGACTATCTGACTGAAAGACTAACATTTGCTCAATGTCAAATGTGAAAGTTTGCATTGTTCAATTGTTATACACTTTTCAATGAACTACATTTAAAACAAATTATGAAAACCGAAACCGTGAAGTTGCAATTTGTTTATTTAAAAAAGTACAACCCATAAAAACCTTCATCGTCATGCATACAATGTAGATACATACCATTTTGTTCAATTTTGACAGGTCTTGGTTTTGAGTTCACCTGACGTGTCTTCTAAATTCCTGTTATGCATGGAAGAATCCTGCATGAGGGTAGTACCATAGTGATATGCTGAATGTTGCTCCTATGATTCTTTCGGTTTGTCCTCGGATTCATTGCATTTCAATTGCAAACTAGAAACTATATACCTAAATGCCAACAATGGGTAACAAAGTTCCATGCTAAAAGTTTCCTGTAGCTGTGGCAAGGCAAGAGAAATAATACATGAGCACAGATTGATAGTTCATGAATCATGAATATGGCATGCTCTTTACTCTGTGCTAATGATGCTATCTAATACTTTGTCTACAGCATTCTGAATTGAATACATAATATTATTTAGCATGTGGTTCAAACGATGCATGCTATGTTTACGGTATGCAAAACCCTTAATTAATGTGGCTTTCACCGTTTCACCCAGTCTGCCATGATGGCGTCACCTCTAAAGGTAAGCATTTGAATCACATAAAAATTTGGAAGGGCATACTTACGCACATTTTAAATTGCGTTTTCCAGTGTAATCCTAAGGGCTGAATGCTCAACACGTCCTAAGGTGGGAAGAAAAGGGTAAGGAAGACGTTACCAGTATGACCAATGACTATGGTTACGAAAACGGTTCCCATGCATTTTAAATGGAACTCATTGGCCGACCCTTTCGTAAATATAAGGATTGGTTTGTGCATTCGGTCCAAAGTGTAAGCGTGACCTTAAAAATGATTCTTCAGTAAGTTGACTGTCATGGCTATGGAATATTTAAAAAAAACTTTTGATTTGACGATTATGATTATGGTATTCAGAAAAAGTGTAGCAGTTTATCATGTCAGGAGAGAGGAAGAAACTCTAATTTGGTGAAAGTTAACGGGCATTGCTCGTGTGTGTATTATCTTATGAGGGAATTTATGCTGCATAATCTGTTTATTTTAATTAAAGCGAGGTACTTTTTGAATCCTTGTCAGTAACTATGATTGAAAGGACGAAATGAAAATTCGATTGCAGATAAATATGAGTTAGCAGGGCTTGCTCGTGCGTCAGATTTTTTTGTGCTGGAATTTTAAAAACATGTTATGACTCAACGTATGTAAAAACTTAATTCTTGCATTTATGAAATCACCTTCAGTATTAGATTAAAGTACATTCTTTGTTCAACTTTCAAACTATCGGTAAGACATGGTCCATGTCACATGGATATTGCTGCAGTTTCTCACGCTCATAATATAATTGATGATTTATCAAGGGCCGAAGGCCCGCAGATAAATCGTAATTGGACAAATAATCGAAGAATATTAAATG
>JAQFXM010004871.1:0-16165 GCA_034693345.1 Entomobrya multifasciata
ATAATCAGTACTTTGCTTGGTGGGTTACCTGGAATTATTTGAATGATGACTTTTATGACATGTGGGATCGTCAATGGTTTTTCACGGTGACGGAAGGGATCTCCCTTGGATTAGGCATTCTTTACATGGACAGATTCAGAGAAGTTCAGCAGTTTCTGATGCTTATCATATCTGTTTGCAGCCTTTCCCATGTTTATATCAGTGCGTCTGATCAGTTTATTGAAAACGTGATTTACGCCTATGGGGATTTTGAACAGGTAAAAATAAAGTACCTTCACATCTCCTTAAAGTTTTACAGTGATTGACAGATCGACTTTTTTTAAATTTAGAGTAACTATTATTTTTATGTTTTTATTAATTTTTAACAGATTTTTCGGGATGTCTTTCTAATGGCTAGTGATTTATTAGTTTGCGGACTCTCCTTGTATGAATTACATACTTACGCTCGTCACAAGAAAGGAGTTAATTTGTTGCGATTTCTTCTTAATCCTCCTACTATAGTATTTACGGTTACTCTATTTTTAACGTTGACTGTTGTTTCCAACCTTTGTCTTCAAATTGATCAATAAGTTGAGATGGAATTATATGATAATTTTTTTTAAACGAATAAAAAACTGTTTCATTTAAAAGTTTTACCAAAGAAAATCGTACTTATCAATTTGATGCTTTCATACATGCATAATTGCATACCTACAATTTTGATATTCTTTTCATAATTTTCGACTGATCAGAGGAATTGAAAGTTGTTCTTTATTCGTCTTCATTGCATTAGACATTTCTTATCAAATAGGGTAAAGCTTCTCTAAAGCAAAGAAAATTCTCTGACATTTTATCATTTTGATTTATATTTATATTAGCATTTTCTCAATTAGCACAGCGTTTTTAATAAGTGTCATATCGGAATTTAACTAGATTGAGTGCAGTATGATGGCAGGAAAAGTTGTTAGGTCATTTTTGAGTGTCTATTTCAAATATCAATCATTTGTAAAGTAAGTATGTGCATTTACGTTAAAATATGGTGAAAAATCAGGGTAGCTTGATCGCTTGAAACCAAATTGTAATTTTTTAAATAATATTTTCTTGTTTAAATATGATACAATAAATGCAATGCATGGGCATTTGTCTCAAGCTGTAACATTTTTTAATTTGCATGCACACATTACAGTTATTCTGATAATTTTCAGAACACGCTGCACTCAACCATCGGCAATTTTCGTAAGTAGCTTTTCAGTTTATTCGCCACACTATATTCGCTAAAACAGAACTCAGAAGCAAACACAAACACACAATGAAACAATTCCTAGAATCAAAACGAATGTGAATACTATTCAGGTACTCAAAATGAACTACACAGTGCTCGCATTTTTTCTAAGTATCTATGCATTGTAATGAAATTTCTTGTAATAAGAAACAATGCGCACCTTAATTTTTGGAATCAGAACAATGATATCACTGCACTGTTGGCACTGTATAATAGTAATATTTGTGGTGTGAGCAAACATTGTAAAATAATACTTTTGGTTTATTCTACCAATGCTTTTTTTAAACTTGATATGGACCAAGTGGAAAACGGCTACAGAGCAGGAAGGATTCAATTTTTAGGAGCTCGAAGGAATTTTTTACATTTTATTTTTAGGTGCAGATGCTTTGAGTGAGATTGGACTTTTAGGACCACGTCACTTGTCAACATTTTGAGCTCTGTTGTCCATTTGGTATATTGATTGCACTGTACGAAAATTTAAACGTGTAAATGCATTTAATATACTGGATGTCACTGAGCAATCTTCATCAATTTCATCGTCCTTCATCAATCAAGAAATAATTTTGGAACTTGGAACCATTTTAACCTAGACTGGAATATCAAATAAGACATAAGATGCCAGATGTCATTATTAAGTTAACTTAGATTAAAGGTATAAGGTATCAGGTTTGGTTTTAAATTACAATGCCAACTAGGGTTTAACATATTTTTGATATGTTTTAATGATTGATGAAATAAACATTACAATTGATGAATTACAATTATAAAAAACAAATTTTGTTTAAAATGTTTGATTTCTGGTAAAGTAAAAGCATATTTGCATTGTATTAATACAAGTACAAAAAAGTAGAAATGGAGTTTCATAATCAAAACATAATATTTTAAAAAATTGCTAACTGCAATTGGCTTCCGAATAATAACGCCTTTGATAGTAGCTTCAAAGTGGAATGCAAATAATCTGAGCAATGCCATGAAAAATCACCAGCAACGTAGGCAAACCATGGCAAAAGCCATGAAATGAATTCGGTAGTGGGATTTTTTCATGGAAACAAGGCGTATGGAATCCACATCCATGGATATGTGTGATATTTGATGCTCCCCAGGTAGCATAGTTATAGTTAATTGCTTGCAGCAAGTCAAAAGGCCTTAAAAATTATCAATCATTCATAAATAAGCTTCTCCCATCTATCGTAAATTGACTTTGCTTACATTGAGTGAATAATTAGCCTCAGTTGCTTCCAATTCCGCTGTAGTATCCACTCATTTCTTGTCCTTTCATTTATAACATTCTTGAGATTCTTCCAAATATCATTGCTCAGTTCAAAAACTTGAATTATATATTACTTCGGTAAATTCTGCATCCAGAAATAGAGGAACTTTTTAAAGTAAAAAAGTCTACAGTTATGCAAATACAATTTTCTATCTTCGCAAAGGCTATTTTGCTATTTGTGTGCTATTTTGTTTTAAACTGTTCACTTTACCCCAATGTATTTGACAAGCTTACTTGAAACAACCACTATAAAAAAATTAGTCAGCAGTTTGCTTCAAAGCTACAAAAACATTCCACAATTTTACGGGTTGTCTAGACATGCCATTAATAAATCGAAAAGTGTTGAGATTTTTTTTAGAAAATACTAAATGTATTGTCACAATTAAAATAACATACTATTTAGCATTTATATATCTTGTATAATTTAGTGCGTGAGCACCACTTTTATTTATTTATCTTTAGGAAAATTCCGAAAAATCTTCTTTATTTCAGCAATATTTTATGCCTCTAATTCATTAATTATATGCATCGATTCAGTTTAATGTTTTATTTTGATACCATACATATATGAAATTTAAAAATAGTCAAAGTTTCATGCCTTTCTTGACCAATTTTTTATGAGTTTGCTTGTCCTTAGAATCATGGATACTTAGGAATTTACCACGATCAAAAATGGAAACAACAATTTAAATTTATACTCGTTTCATTAATACGCCGATAATGATAATCAATAATTTAAAAATAATTCGACAAACTGGAAAGCGAAAACCACATTCCTATAAACGTGCTCAATTTGTGCATTCACATAAAACGTAACCTGACAAATAATACGTTTTCCTTCGAAAATTTTGTGGCTTTTGTTAAAAGTTTGATAAAGTTTATAATTTCAACGTGATAACTTTATAAAGAGGATTTGTTTGGTTTAAATCGTTTTATTATTTCATAATGCCCTATTTCTAAACAATTTAAGCAAATTGAAAACTTTTGTAAGACATATATCAATATGCAATGATATGTCTATATTTACCTAATGGTATTAATTTGATAAAATTAGGGTTTATATGCATACATGATACACAAAAGGTTTTTCACTGGATATATTTTCAAACGAGAATACAAGAATTCATTCATTCTTTGCATAATGAAAGAACAAACTAATTCGTTTACACACAATTCGAATATTTGACACGAAAATGAAAATAATTATATGTTCATGATGACATAAACCGATGCCAGGGAATTATGTTTTTTGAAATAAGTTTATGTAAAATTGTTAATACTTTTCTACAAATCACTAATATTTTGACAAACTAAAAAAAACATTTTAGTTATGAATATAACAACAGATGCTGATGGATTTATCATTTTTTAGTTTTAGTTGGTCGATTATTTGAACTAGAATACTTCACGTATTCTACTTCTATCGTAGTTTATATAATTATAGATGAATTTTGCTTCATTCATGTATACTATCGTATACTAAAATGCTTAAAATTTCAAAAGTTTTCATGATTTTAATTCATTTTTGTTCATTTTTTCCCTTCTCATATTCGTTACAAGTTATAAATTTAAACTATCCCGAGTTAAGTCGATCGAAACTTACAATTCGAGGGATTCTTTTACGATATGGTGAAATGAGAGATTATTTCCAGAATTCAAATTTAGAAAACCCTGTTTCCATTTACCCTTTTGTTGTATTAAGTGAAATATTAGCGCATTCTGTAAATTCCACACTAATTATGTCGGATAATTTCACCACAATACCATCCATACTTCCTCTAGTTAAAATTATTGACCAAAACGTTAAAAGAACAGTGCCACAAATTTGGTTTCAATATCGAATAAATAAAAATTCTATTTCAAACTACAAATTTATTCAAGTATCTTCGTTGGACTACACATTTACATACTGCAGTTCTCTTCGAGAGTCTTGGCAAGATCAATGGTCTTACAAAATTGTTACTGAAACTATGGACGGGAAAATATGGATTTGTGTAGCTTGCAGTATGATTCTAATTAGTACGTTGACAGGTTTGCGATTGGCCATACGGTATAATTACATATTTTCTTTGCAATGGGTACCCACAATTTCGGCTCTGCTTTCACC
This sequence comes from Entomobrya multifasciata, assembly GCA_034693345.1. NCBI lineage: Eukaryota > Metazoa > Arthropoda > Collembola > Entomobryomorpha > Entomobryidae > Entomobrya > Entomobrya multifasciata. The sequence continues at coordinate 4,639 of JAQFXM010004871.1, forward strand.
CGGATTTACCAAGTATAAAAGAGAGCTGAAATACTCAGGAATGGTATACATTTGGACACAATGTGCAACAATTTTGGCTACATTTTATTCCGCTTCGGTGACAAGCTCTATAGTTTCACCATTTCAAGAAAATACTATTTCTGGAACTGTAAACTCATTTATACAAAACAGTTATACTCTCTTTTTTCCTAATTATAATTTATTCAATGAAATGAATGTAACATTTAATCAGCTTGCTCCAAATCACATAAAGCCACTTCCAAAAATTCTTATTTTTGCACGCGAGTTCATAAAACGAGTGAAGTTTTGGAACGGTGTAGATTCAAAATACTTTAATGCATTTATATTGGAAGGAAATAATGCAATGATTTTACCGTGGCCCAAAGCAATGTGTGAAATGAAAAACTTAAACAACTTCATTTTAAAAGAAGCAAAAGATATCACTAAAGTATTAAGGTTTACTCGCAAAAAATTTTTTTGTCAGTACAGATCTGGTTTCCAATGGTAACCGATATTTTGGATTTCTTTCAGCTAAACATTTAAATCTTGCGAAAATATTCCAACTTCTAATACAGTCTGGTATTTATAAACGATGGAACGATGAATCCGTAGCGATTACACATTCAGTTCGTGTTCAAGACAGGATTCGTATAAAAAGTCCTGCAGTGTTTCGTAAAGACAAGCTCACAGTTCGCCCTTTCGCTTTCAAAGGAAAATTGTTGAGAATTTTTCGATTGGCGGGGTCTTGTGTTTTAATAAGTTTTTCAGTATTTGGCCTAGAGTTATGCTTATTTTGGACTTCACGTTTAGCTAAGGTATATGTTCAAAGACGACCACGACATGTCTAGTAAAATTATGTTTAGTAAAATTTATATTATGTGAACACCTTTCAAATATTAACAAAACAATTAAACGTTTTTTTAGATGTTTGGAAATTCATAATGTTTGATTCGGTCAGTCACAATCAAGAATATCAGATTCCTTTTGATATATTCCACCAAAAACCTTTCCAAATCAAAACCTCTCTTCGTGAGATTTGGGGAAAAGGAAAAAGAGAAAAGTACATAACCCATTTATCCCATGTTTGAAGCAGTAAAGGCATATACGAGAAATAATATTTACGAGTTTATTTAAAATGGATTCGATCGACAGTCTGTATTTAATGAATCCTTTAAAGCCAGATAATTTTTAAAAGCTTTCCCCTAATTCGTCAAATATTCAAATGTTTTATGCAAAGTAAAGATATAAAATCTACTTTCAAGTTATTACGGATTAAAAATTGTTTATGTCGCATGAATCGTCGCATGAATGGAAGCGTTGAAAGTTCCATAAATATCCCTAGTGTGTGTCCACTTTTATTCTTTCATATCACATTAACACGATCCTCAACACTAATTGACACAAAATATCAAATGATGTCACATTAGGGAATCGAAATTTTCAGTTTTGAATATCTATGTATTGGTATTTGCAGAATTCAAAGGATGATACCTTCCGTATTTGTCTGGGTTATTATTCCTATCTCTCACTATTATTATCAATATCACTAAAATACGTATCTGTAGAATCATTTCATGACACGTAATCCAATATAAGTCATTGCTGTTATCCCTCAAGAATTCTTTTTCAACGTAGCCTTCGTACATCAATGTAGCAGTACTTCTTCTTCTTAGCAAAAGACATCGATAAAGGATACCTTGATTTCATTACTCGTTTTCTTCACTTGATTTTACTTTGGAGTACACTCAAAAAGTAATTTCCTCTCGGATATCATATTTCTACGATGCTCATATCATTAACCAATATGTACATTTTTGTATATTATGCGCAAATTATAAAGAAAAAAGAGTTTCCGGAATAGTGAGTATTACATTCTGACGAAATCTTTCTTTTCTCAAGTAAATTAAATCAACGAAACGTTGTAAGCAAAGAGTGCTAATAAATTTAGACTTTTAAAAACGCAATCAAATGAAATAGTCTTTTAAATTCAGGTTCAAGCATGAAGTATCAAAAGCAAAAGTGGGGTTGGTAATTCCGCTGGGGTTCTTTGATAAATTTTGGGTTGGTTAAAACGCCAAAGTAGTATTGCATAACTGAACATAAGACAATAACTTAATAGATACCTGGTCACTTGTAACATGATTGCATGAGAATATCATCAAGAGAGTAGGCACTGCGATCTAAGTGCACGGTGGATGGAGGAACAGCACAGAAACGTTGAATTGATCCATGCCATTTCCGAGCTACTTGATAATTATATTCTTTTATGAATCCGCATGAAATGTTTCTTGACACAACAAAATAACCGGCTCAACTCACGTCATATCCAATCTCAGCTCTTTTCAACGATGTAATACTATATCATGCTCTAGAAAAAATGCTCACTTGCCAAGCCACATTATTTACTGACTTTCACAATTTTTTTGGTTCATTATAATAATATTTATGTGCGATAGCCATGTCATGATACAGTGTGGTAATGATGAGAAGATGTAACATGAGCAAAAAAAGTATATACATATGCAAGAGTAAAAACAAACCAGCCATAAAATCTGATTTTGTTTCATATTTCATCAATCTAGCATAAATCCGATTATAAATTCAGAGAGACATTTGTGTGAACATGTACGAATTCCAGAGATTCAACGCCACACTTACCATCACCATCACCGTCATCACAACTGGTCCTATTTCACCTACGCAATTTTCCATGACTTCATCATTTATATTTTCTGTGGCTGACTTGGTTCATCTTTATGCATATTACATTTCTGCATTTATTATAAAAACGAAACGGAAATCCTTTTCAGCGTCACATTCAATTTTTCACTTTTCAACAGAAAAGTAGGGAAAGTGAGACAGAGAGAAAAAGTGACACTTTTCATATTTTACTTTTCACTCTCCATTTTTTCATTCGATAGTCAGTGGGCGTATTGTTTTTTGCATACATTGGTGGCCTTGTTTCTCCATTTATTTCCGATTTGGAAGTGGTGTGAAACGAAAGGCCTTTCACTTTACAATAAAAAATAAACTCAGATCTGTTCCACTTTGCCCCAAAGACTTTTCTTGACAAATATTTAATTTCATAACTGTGATTGTGTCTTCCTACAAGTATTTTACTTCAAAAAATAATCATGACCAGTCGATTAGCTTTAGCTATTTTGGGGGTGGTTGCAGCAACGTTATTTTCATCAAGCTCTTTGGCTTTCCCCACAATAATGGAAGATGGCGGAGGTCCAATCATGGTTGTTGATCCAGATGAATATGGTAATAAAAATTTCTAGATTACTCTACTGCAGCGATACTTGAGATAACTAACTAACCAATTAACTAATTTTATTGAATTCCAGATGAATACACAGCACCTACAGTTTTGATGAAGCGATTCTTCACAAACCATCCAAGTGACTATAATCCAATGCGAAGACCTGGTCCAATACCTCGTGGGGCAAAGAGAGAGGAGGGCATACCATTCCATCCCGTTCCTCGTGTGGTGTCCGCTGGGATGCGTCACTCAAATTTAGGTGACGATTTTGGCGATATGAACAGTGAGGGGTACATTGAAAGTAAGGGATTAAAAGTAGACCTTAGTGAAATTTTGGTAACTGAATATAAAAATTAAGTGACATTTTTTTCTTCATTTTCTCCATCCCCACAGGTGGAAGACAAAAGAAACAAACCCGTGCGGCTACATTAATCTTTCGACTTGGCTCCCTTGGTATGCGACGAAAGCCTACTGTTCCTCCGTTGCCAACAACTGCCTAATTTGTTTGGGATACCTTTTTGGACCTGGTGCTGCTGGGTTCCCTTAGGAACCTTAGGAACATGCAATCTACATATATTTTCTCCCTGAGTAACTCAGATATTAAAAAAAGTGTTCCATATTTCAAGTCAGTTATATATTTAAATTTTACTTCTAGCTTTCCAAAAAATACTAACACACTAATACGCATACAATTGCAAAGATAATTATTGCTTTGTAAATACCATTGCAACCAGTAATAATCACCTTTTTAACTTTGATTTTACTGGAGATTTTAAACTAACAAAAATATTACACAAAATAAAGCGATAAATGAATAATTAACATAGTGAAAGCTTTTAAAATTGATTTCATCATCAAAATATTATTATGCATGTGAAAAATATCGCAAATAATTAAGTCATGAATTTTTTCCCGTCACTTTGTCATATAAACACCTGTTACGCTGTGTTACTTAAAACCGAGAATTACATTTGTTTACAGAGTACACGCCTGAATTTTAAAAAATTTGTTACTTGTCATGTAACATGCATCCTCATCTCATCCTAATAACAAGTAAGCTTGAATCGACTGGTTTAACAGTAAAAATGCTTACATGTACAAGGCGGTTCAAGAGTACTCAACTTTTAGCAGACTGCTTGAATCCATCCAAGCATAAAATTTAGTACGCCTATCTATCATTTTTTTTACTCATGAACACTTTTTTTTCATCCAACCACTCAGAATCCCACGAAAAAATAATTCTATTAGTTACGCCACCATTAAAAAGTATTTTGTCATTCCAGCTTTCATTTTCCCCTAAAACAGGTGATAATTTAATTAATTACCCGACTTCATCCCAATTTTTTCTAGTTCATACTCTAAACCCCTTCTTATAAGAACTCTTGAGATTTTTGCATACCACACATGTTTGCATAATACATACATTGTTCATTCTTTTACATTCCATGCATTAAATTTACTGCATCATTATTTTAAAAAACGGACGATTTAGGTCAATACAAATTTTACTACAATTGTAATATTACGCATATCCCTATAATATATATGCCATAAAACTTTCTCTAACTTTCTCCAGCCAGCTTTTTACTTCATCTCAGAGAAAATACTTTCATGTATGTATATGTAGGGAAAATACTTGCTACACACCAACTACACCAAAAAACCACAGCATCATATCAGTAGCCGTGCCGTTGCCATAAAGCTGGTTCCTGTACCACAGCATCTCTGAAATCTCCAAAAAGCAGAGAGGCATAACTGTTCACTTTACATTCTTCATCACACACTCTACCTATTAATGCTGCTTGTTCTCTTTCCAAAATACTGCGAATCCCTCCGAGCAAGCCGACTGAACATCTTCTATACATACGACACATGTACCCAAATATGCTACTACACTTCTTACATTTTTAGCCCATCTCTCTACACAACAGTAAGAGATACATAGCCAGATAGACAGTCTTATTGAGATTGTCGAGTTGAGAGGAACTCTCTTCAGCTCTCCTTTTTCTTTTTCTTCCTGGATCTCACAACAAACACATCTCACACTTTCTCCTTAGTCCTTTATACATAAATAGGTATACTTTGTATGCATTTTAAACCCTTTTCCTGTCTCTCCAAACTAAAAGTAAATAAGGTTAGGTACATACCCAACTCAATAATATAAAAAACACTGGTGTCTTTTTAACCAAATTATCTTCTTTATCATCACCTGTATCAAAATCAACTTTTTTTCTTCATATTATCCAGCAAACCAACTGCAGCAATACCATTTACAACAAACAAGAAAACTTTCACCAAGCGAAAGAAAAGTTATAGCATATTAATAAAAATAGAACATGAGGTTGTTTGTGAATAATCTGATCTTGTGATCTCATCAGATCAGAGTTTTACATTATATAGTTGTAAAAGATTAGCAAAAATACATAAAAAATATGACGATACGACCGATTAGAACATTCCGCTATAAAAATCCACAAGTTCAAGTATATCAACATTATCAGCAGCATGGAAGAAATCCTGATGGTGGCGGCGGCGGAGGAGGAAGTTCAGGAAATGTTCGAAGCAGACGAGCTTGGTCCCGGGTAAAATTGCTGATGGTGGCGCTTATGATAACTTCCTCAATTGCAGGTATGTAAAAATAATTTTTTTTCTCATTATTACTGATTATCTTTATACAGTATATATTACTGACTATCAGATTTGCTTGATTTTTCAGGAACATTTGTAGAAGCGAATCCAGACGCTAAGCGACTTTATGATGACCTTCTCAGTAATTACAACCGCCTCATTCGTCCCGTTTCAAATAACTCGGAAAAGCTCACAGTAAAATTGGGACTAAAGCTTAGTCAACTTATTGACGTGGTAAGTTGAATGTAAACTTTTTTTTCTTAAAATAGTTTAACTACTTTGCCTTCATATATCCATCCACCAGCAAAATAAATACATACATCATCAATCGCATGTACTAAAAAGTCTGGCATCGTGAAATATCCTACTAAATTATTTATTTAGCGAAAGAGAGCACCTTACCTTTTTTTGGTGAGGTGATCAAAAAGCATTTCATGTTTTTTTTTTGGCTGAGACGAGAAAAGTAGAAGGAAGGAGACGGGTCATGCATGATTTATAAAGGCCTGTGTTTTTTATCCAAGATGCTAGTTACTTGTATGCTTGAGAGAAAGCATAATAATAATCGGGTTGGCTTGTGAACATGATGATGACGATGATCATGAGGATGGAGCTTATAGACCAATTACTCAGAGTTGATCGGATTTCATTCATTTTATTCAATATTGAGCCGATGAAAGCATTCGTTCTCTCCTCTGCGATGAATAACATGCATCTCTGTCAAATGCAGAGAAGTAGTAAGAAAATTGGTAGTAAAAATTATTATGTTTGCTAGCATTAAATAGATACATTAAGTGAAAGCAATCGCCCACACACACATGCTATATTTTGAGATGTAATTTTTCAGACGAAACGCAAATATGTACACGAAACGAAAAGTTGAAATTTACTTCTCTGAGTTGTTTTTACTCAAGACTTGGTTCATTTGAAAAGTTGTTGGTATGGTTGGTAGAAAAGATTACAGCTTAACAAAATGAAAGATTGTACTTGTTTCGAAGAAGACTCGCAGCGAGTAAGTAGAATTAAGTAACAAATTGTATGGTTACTTTTTTGTTTGTGTGTACATTACATACATAATGAAATACAGTTTGGGTTTATCCTTTTTGCCCTAAAACAAAAACAAAAACTTTCTCTCTCGTCTTGCTTCATCTAACCATTAATTCTGTTCTGAGGTAAAGTACACACACTCATCACACTAATAAATAAAAAGGTGAAGTGAATGTAAGAAAAAGCAATCCACATATCCGTCGTCGTTTCTTTTGAAACTGACTCCTTTTTAACAGATGCTGTCACGGTTTGTTTACTCAGTCAAGCATGGTAAATGAACAACAACAAAAAAAGGGGAAAAAAGTAACTCAAGCCTGAAATATGAAACTGCTTGCGTGTGTGTATGTAGTATGTGTTTCTATGTGTGTATCAACCCAACAAAGAAAATGCTTAGTTTTTTTGGTACTTCTGTTTATTTGTTGTCTTTCTACATTTTTATACGGGTGAAAAAATAAGGTGAAAATGATACTGCCCGGGCTGGTGATGTTGTGTCATCATAAACTTTGTTGGGGAGGAGAAAAAAGTAAACTGAATGGGAGGCCAGGTGCATGTCAAACCTGTAGAAAGAAAGAAAAGGTAAAATATTAGTATCTCTTAAAGAAAAAAAGAAGTGAAAAGAAGAAAAGGGAAAATATCATCATGAAAATAAGGATAGCCCTCTCATAATTTCTCAACTTGAGGAAAATTATTATTACTTGCTTTTTATTATATTCCAGAACGGTGCAACCTCTTAAAATATAAGGCTGTAGTAGTAACTTGTTTTTTTTCTTTACAAAGTTGAAAGGGAGAAAAAAGGGATAATTGCATGCAATATAAATATATTCTATTGTTGTGGCCTCTAATGACCACGGCAAATGATAATGCCAATGATGATGATACTGTAAAGTAAAAGTATTTTAGAGTTTTTATTCAGAACTGAAAAGAGAGAGAGAGAAAGCTCATAAAACCCCTGTGGGTTTTAAGGTTTCAGGTGAATGAATAAAAACAGGCAAAGGCACTTTACCAGTCAGTCATCATCATCAAAGTGAAAGGCAGACAGTCTGTGAAAGTGGTATTGTGGCTTTCTGTTGAAATGACACTTAGTACAATTAAGCGTATATATATGTATATTGTACAGAGAGAGTTCTATAAATCGACAGAAAAAGAGAAAGATGATATCAAAGCAAAAGCACAGTCTTTCCGGTATGCCTTATCTACCAAATGTTCTCCCAAAACACAAATTACTTTCATCCCTTTTTCCACCATCCTCATCATCATAAAATCTACAAAAAGGTTTTTCTCTTATCGTAACGACCGACCCAACTCATTGTGAAATGCAAGTCTATGTTCAAAAGTGCTAAATGCTTTTTCTACCCACTAACATTGCTGCATTGTTATTTACTAGCGTCATTTGGAGCAAGTGATCATCCAAATGACTTTCGCTCTTTTGTCGTGACATATTCTTGGATGATCACGATGATGACATGAGTACTTGGTTTTCTGACTGGCTTTATACTTTTCAAAGGTATTATTGAAAATATGGTGCCTATGCAAAACTTGAAAATTTTAGGACCGGTGGTCGTTTTCTAAAAGAGCCTGAGTATAACTTGTGTGCATTTTGTCCTGGGAACATGCTGGACTTTATTACATTTTCTCTTTTTGACTGTGACCTCGTCTCTCTTATTCTAGCTGGCAGGGTAAAAAGTGGAGACGTGATCGTCCGACGTATTTATGTAAATGGCTTGTGCTCCTCTGTTTCCTTCCGTTTTCTCTGATCCTTCCTGAACTGTATAGCAGCAGTAGTAGTAGCAATACTAGTCGTTGTCCTCATGATCCCTTCATCGTAATGGGTTTTTCAGATAGAGATGTTCACGGACGTTCGTTTTTTGCACAAAAAAACGAAGAGGAGTGTGTGGGGACAAGCCAACAAGATTATTATTATTACAAAGAAAAGTGTATATGCTTATATTTCATTGTATAAACGCATATGTTTCACAGGAAGCTTTCTGTGTGAGCTTGCTGATGTGGTGAGAAACATTTACAGCAAGAGGAGTAGTCACTTTTGAATGTTTTTTATCCCTTTGGCTACTTCTGAGTTTTGGTAAATTTTACATGTGTGCGTGTGTGTGCATGTTTTCGCATCACACACAACCAGAATACAAGCTTTTCGGACAAAATTCCAAATTCTGTTTTTTTCTCTCTGGTTGATGATGATGATGATGACGGGGGCATTAACAAAGGGTGTCTTCATGTTTATACTTGTGTACAGCCCCTTCACCATTCCTTTTGGCAACGAAAAAGAAAACTATTAGGGTACGTACATAAGGTCTTTATAAATGAATGGATGAGTAGAAAAGGGTACATTGGTCGTAAAAAGAAAATACAAAATTATCGCAAAGAAAGTACAATGAACGTCTGTTTTATGTTTCCGAGTTCCTGTCAGTCAGCAAACCAGATTTTTTTTTTGAAAAAAGTGTGATGTGAGGTCCAGGTAGTCAAACTTCATGTTTTTTTCCTAATACAACCGTGGAGGATTATCTGAGGGTCTTTGCTAAAAAAGGGAAAAGAACTGGACGACTCGACAGAGCTCAAGATTTTAGACTGGCTAAAGTTTTTATATCAACAGAACAACAAAAGATCTCAAGTCAAGTATCTATGAAAATACAGAGATGTTGTTAGTAATTCGCAAAATGTATTTATTCATATTATTGTTATTACAGCAAAAAGGCAAACAACAATGTCCGGATTTTTGGATGCGTGTGTGTGTTAAACTAATGCCATAATGCACACATATAAACATTATCTGTTGTTATGTGACTGAGATATGTATGTTGATAAACATCATTTTCTCTGTGGTGGTCTATGCTCTTTTCTGTTCCACTTTCTCCTTCACTGGCAAAAGAATTATATGTATACACATATCGATCATGCTATTATTGTCATAATATGTATATACTTAAAGCTCATTTTTTATGCTGTGCCACTGGCTGTTATACTGCATTGCTACCAAAAAATCTCTTAAGTTTAGACTGGCCAAAACCATAAAAACCAGAAAAACACTTTCTTTGGCTCAGAATTTCTCTTTTTTCTCTTACTGATATTTTTATGGTATGGGGATAATAGCTTTGCGAATTTAATTTTTCTCGTGTTTTTAAGCACTACAGCAGGGCACAGCAATACGATTATTTTTTCGAGTAAGTGCATTGTATACTCTTATGATGATTATGAAGCTACAAAAATGCTTTAGTGGTGCATTAATCCACAGAAATAAGTTACATATTTTTCGTTCATTTTGTCTAACAACCAAGTGTAATTTCAGCTGAAATTTATGCATTTCTGTTATAAAAGCTATGTAGGTTCTAGATAATTTGTAATTTTTTGAGAAAATATCTGAGAAATTTAGCACCATTTGTTTAATTTTGCAGTCACCTGAAATAAATACATTTGAAGTTAGATATAATTAGTATACAGATTTATCATTAACTCAGTTTGTAATTTACAACATCTATATAAAACAATCACGATGTTTGTAGTCTTTCAATCGATGCATATATATTAGTTACGAATTAACTTAATGGCCTATGACCTCCTCACTTATGATTGGTTGAGTGCACTTAGCTTAAAAACATACTTTACAAAATAATGTCTCCATCTTACACAATGCAAGAGTCGCTATTAAAATACTGGACAAAAGATGCATACATACATATTTATGTTTTTTATTTGGCCAGGCGCAGGAAAGCTCATATACGGGATCAAATTCTTAATTTATTGGGGTAAATTAGTTAATATTAAAAATGGATATCTATTTATGGATGGATATAAATTATATGGATATTAAAATATTTCTGATCAATTTAGAATTTTTAGAAAAATAGCCGTTGCATTATAGAACGTGTATCCTTAAAACTTCTAGTCAAGTTAGAACTATATACAGTTTCATTACATTGTAATGTTTATAAACGAACAGTTGCAGTCTATAGTGCAGAGTTTATTAGTATTTGATTGAAATTTCACTGCCATTTCGTTGTTCTTTGCCCTAAAACCTAATTTATTGTCACAAGGTCGGTCAAAATGGAATACTACGGAAATAGGTTTCTGATTGTTTTGAAAAAAAATTCTGCATTTCATGATTCGAAAGACAACAAGAGTCCAGTAAACATGTTATTTATTTATTAAAACTAATTTATGATACTAACAAGTTTAGCATTGCATTAATAAATGATTAAAATCCGGAAGTAAAAAACCTTTATTAAAACTTTTCGAAATTGATGACTTGATCGAGGTCATAAATGAAAACCTTTCAAACAACAAACTGAACCCACGGCCGTGGGTTTTATCTTTATATGACTGTCGTATTTACCGTGCACGGTAAATACGACAGTCATATAAAGATCGGAAATGTAAACAACTTATGCAGCTTATTTTCCGTGTTCAGTTTACCCCATTTCATTCAATAAAGTTGAGATGTCGTTTGTAATGTTGAAGACACTCGAGCTCAATCAGCTCATCTCAGATAAGTTCAGTTTTGCTTCTGAGACACTGTACTATAATTTAGACAAATCAAGATTTTGTACGTGCTCAATTTGGTGTAGAGAAATGATTTCTTTT
>JAQFXM010004872.1:0-16161 GCA_034693345.1 Entomobrya multifasciata
TGTTTACATTTTGTGTTGGGTGGGTGCCGTCTACACCTTGCAATGTGAGTGTAGTCGTCACATGTGACCACACCATATTAGGTCCGGATGGCTGGCCAAGTACCCGGCAAAAGATTTGGATAGCATAGTATGTACAGAAATTCCTTCAAATTCCAAATTATTAAAACAAATTCTTGTGCGTGTTTGCACGGAGGAAAAATTTCTAAAGAAAATTGACAAATTATGTCTACATCTCATACTACACACGTGTCCAGCATAAATCTAAAAAACGACCATCATTATACTCAGTGTTTTCTGCATAATTGCTTGTCTTGTCAACTTGTCGTAAACACGTAATAATCACGTCATTATGACGAAGCGCAACAGTTTAGTTTTTTGTAACTTACAAATCAGAAAATTGATCATGAAATAGTTGATTTTACGGATAGCGAAATTGTGATCAGATATAAATGTTTTGTGGAAAATTATTTATGCGTGGTCACAAAATGCAAAGAACTTACTACTTACTCAGTTGATTTGTAGTTACACTTGGGACAACATGAGATTTTGCGTGGTCACTAAATATTTTCCTTATGATGTCGTTGTAATGTTACCAGAAAAATACAGCGAAGAAGAACCTATAATGTAAATAGCAATGATGAAGTGAAGAGATGCAGAATGCATTCAAAGATGGACGAAGGCAAATGCAATTAGGGACGAGATAAAAAAATAACCGTATTTTATCAAACGCTCTTTATTAGAGTTGTCTTGTATTACATTATTTAATTCAGCGGCTTAATCGTAGCCAATTATATGAATTATTAGATTTGATTCAATTTATATTTTATACATTGTATAAAAACATTTAATTTCATTTAATTCGTACACAAAAAAGTAAATCCCAATTACAAAAAGTACAATAATTATAGGTCATGAATAGTTTCAAATTTCATTTCAAGATCGAACGCTGCAGCTTCATCTCTCCTCAGTCTTTTGTTTCTCAGCGAATTTTGCTTTCTCCGCTTCTGCTGTCGAGCGATCATTTCAGGATGATTCTTCTTGTAATACTCATTCACGGCTTTTTTATCGATCGGCCTCGTACAAATTCTTGCAATATGTCCTCTTCCAGCACACCGGTTGCAGAAACTCTTTACGATTTTCTCAAAAGCAGATTCCCCTTCTGTCAAAATCTTCAAAATAGTTCTAGCTTGGTCCTTATTGTAGTCATTAAAACAGTCATCGTTTTTCATAATTTCTTCAACTTCAACTTCTGTCACATTTCGCAGTTTAGATAAGTAAGCCAAAGTCTTCGTCGGCAGAATAATATTCAAACCGTCAGGTAGCCTCATACCAGACAAAGTCTTCCGCCAGTAATGCAGCATAGCACAGTACCTTAAATCTTCAGCTTGTAAATTGATTTCCAAAGCATCCAGCTCAGGTCTGATATCCACCAAGCAAGTTTCAATCACAGAGTTGCACAAGTCATTGTCCTTTGCTTCTTGTGAAAATGGGGGTGGGACCTTTAAAAATACATTACATAATTGTAATAATACTGTGTCATTATACCTAAACTACAATAAGTGTGAAGGGAATTGATTTTTTTCAGTCTTCACCAGCCTTGTCAATGTAGCTATTATAAACACTTTTAATGAGCGAAGCTATACGATTACATACTACATACAATCCAAAAAGAGCATGGTGAAATAATAAGGCTTAACTGCAACGGCTACGTAGTAAAGTTAAAGGGTCATTATTTTATTTGCTCAAAAAAATAAAACTTCCAACGCAAACAAAGCAATGCCATGTAAAAAGCAAATTAGATTATCAATTTCTTTTTCTTCTTTCTGCCACGATGTCCTTTCCGTGGTCCCCTCATAAGTTTCACTAATTTAGCATTTTTTGGATTTGTACAAGTTAGCTTTACATGACCTTTTTCCCCACAATTGCGACAAATACAATGCTTCAACCCATCACCAACCTGAAACTCATCCACCGCAGCACTGGATCCAGAAGCCACATTCCCAGATCCTGGTGTGGTAGCGGTAGCACTGGTGGTAGTCGCAATAGATGCATTTGGCTCTGCAAAGATAGTTGAAACCTGAACCGTTACTAAAGCCTTAATAACGCCTATTTCACTATCTTTTGAACAGAAGAATAGATTACTTTATACTAACCTCTAGAATTCCTCGTTAAAGGTACCCCTTGTACAATCTTTTCTTTCAGAATGTTTCTTGTGAGATCGATTAGCTCATTCAGGTCTCCTTTGATCTTCAGCAATTCCACGTGAGTGGGATCCACATCCAATGCAGCTTCAACCTATCCAGTCCAGACAATAAAAATTTGCATCATGAAAAATTAAGAACACATGAACTCCTGCCCCTGCTACGATTTTTAATTCTTTAAAGTAGTTTGATTACCTGTCGCAGCTGAAGAACATAGTTCTCTAGTTTGACAGCAAGGTCATCAGCTTCAGTTGAAGTCATTTTGTGGACAATAGCTACAAAATTAAAAAACTAACGCAATTATCATCTTGCTTTACTGTATGTACTCAGTTAAATACCGACCGCCCGTTAAATTTACGCAAGAATTATGTTATCTTAATTACCTGACACCACTTGATATTCCCAAAAATTGGAACTTTCATTCAAGCTTCAGGCATTTAATTTACTAAAATATTTAGCAAAAATGAAAAGCAATCACATTAAAAATACCCTACACGTGCGTCAGATAAAACAACTCAAAAGACAAGGCACTATTAGTTTTTTAATGCTCACAAACACAACTTGTTTGTCAGCGCATCTGTCTTCCTGTTCGTTCCTGCTGCTGCTGTCTCTGGACGGACGAATTTCTGTATACAAAGCAGCTGTATTTTGTTTGTGATGTGATGATGATGGTGGTGTGGTGGTGTCATTCATGTTACATGCAGGCAGGTGCATGTGCACTGGGTGTATTTATGCGATGAAGGTGCATGAAACAAAATCCAGTTGCTATCTTACATGTATCGTCAGTTTATGAAGATCATCTGTGTGTTGGTGCTTAATCTACTATCAAAGCTATTTAGTGAGTTTAATTTCATTGTTTTAGTTTTAATCTTAAGAGCAGTTAAAACATTTAATTTTTGGGAGGATGTCCGTCTGACATAATTAAAGTTTGCCCGTATAATCACAATCTTGGTTGGATTTACCCAGTTCAGTAGTATATTGAAAGAAATTCAAGTGAATCTAGAGGGGGGGAAAATGTACCTTGATTTCGGATGAAAAAGTGGTTCGGTTGGTGTTGGAAAACATTTGAGTTGTTTGATTTTTAAAGCAGACTTGAGATTGAAAAGAAAGGAATACGCCCGATTAGTGATTGTTCTACTAATTTTGACGAATTTCTGCATATGAACTTTTATTTTGGACCTTTGGATCCCTAAATTTTATTCAAGAAGTGACATGTTGGAGTAATAATGTTTGCTAGATTTTCAACAATGTTTAACAATGGAAGAACTGGACGGGCAGGTGGAAATCCCGGTGGTGGAGCACGGGGTGGAGGGCATGGTTCTGGGGATACAAGCCCATCGCCATCACCAAAAAAACAGTGTAATAGAAAAAGTAACTCTGGGAGTGGGTTGGATACTGAACCACAGTCATGTCAGGTATTTTATTGTTTTCACAAGACTATTCCAGTCAAATATTTATAAAATAGTATAAAAGTAGTCTACAATTTGTAGCTTTAAATTTGTATTAAATTTGTTTCAGGTTGATAATTCTACTGCTGTGATAGCGAAGATTGCTGCTCTGTATGCAGAGCGTTTAATGAGTGACATTACTCTGGTCATAAATGGACAAGAATTTTATGCTCATCGTCTGATACTTTGTGCATCTAGTGATGTTTTTCAGGCAAGTATCTTTCAAATAATTTGTGCATTCAAACATCACTGTTAAAATGTCAACGATTTTATGCATTTGTGTATCTGCCCAAAAATAATTCGTTACATTAATCTAATAGATAATGCTGATGAACCCAAATTGGTCCGAGTCCCATGAATCGAGAATAGTGCTGCAGGAATCAGAAGAGTGTGCAAAATATTTCGAAGATTTCGTCAAATATTTATACACTGGACGGCTAAAATTAGAACTTATCAATGTTATGCATATTCTTACTTTAGCAGACAAATATAACGTGAAGGTAAAAATCCAAGTTGGCATTTTACTATGATTACATTTTATAGTCAAGTCTGATTGTTCTGATGTTCACCTCAATTTTTTCTTACAGGATCTTGTTAATTTGTGCTTGGAATACATGTTCAATCATATTCCGGCTGCTGCCAATAAGAATCATTTAGTTTCTTGGTTCCAACACACTAAAACCTGTGGCCATGAGAAAATAGCGTCAGCCTGCTACAAGTTTATCAAATGGAATTTCGAAATGATTGCAAAGTCGAGTGATTTTCCGTACCTGGAACTGGATCTATTTACTATGATCCTTTGTGAAGATGATTTAGTAGTTCATGATGAATATACCCTTTTCCTGTGAGAAATTTCGATGTTAAAATATTACAAGTCTAGCTAAAACTAGACTAGCTAAAATTATAATATAATTATTGTTCAGCTCTAATAACTTAATTTTGTTTTACAGAATTATCGCATATTGGATTGAATGTCAACAGAAGAAGTTTTCTGAAAGTGGTCCTGGCTATGAAGAGCGTATGTTGCATGTTGTACAAGAGACAGCGATGTGCTTGCGATTTCCAATGATGACACCACGTCAGCTTGCAGGTATAAATAGTATTCATATTATCATTGTAGATTTAGTAGGTACGTTTAGGTTTTCATACTAGTTGAATGATTGATTTTATTCTTTTGAATACTTTACAGAATTATTGTTGAGTCCACTAACTATACAGTATAAGGAATTTCTCATTGATAAAATGGGAATCGGAATGGCTTTTCAAACAGGTGAGAATGAAAGCAAAAAAGTGTGACTAAAGAAGCTTGCCGCGGTTGGCAGTTTTATAATATATGTATCTCATTTCATGTCGTTTTCGTTACAGGTGCTAAGGATCAATTGCTGGAGCTAATTGCTGATCATCCTTATAGGAATAGTTTATTCACACCTCGCTTGTATACAACAGATAAATGGAGCAGTGTTTTATCTGTCGATAATTTTTCCTTGTTGCCGCACTATCAGTCACGTACTCTATTTTTCTCAACTCCAATGTCCTTCGCTGATGTCTCTGTAGATAAACAAATTGAATGGTGCCTTGACTTTTTCCCCAAAGCTGTTCAGTTTCCAAAATGTTTTCTCATTATTTGGCAGGTAAATGTTTAATATAAGTTTGTTCTATATTTTTTTTTATGAAAATGAGTGTTATTTTTATTGCGTTGTGATTTCTTTTTTTCAATTTAGGGGACGATAGAAGTTCCAGAATATATTATTCAAACAGTCCGACTTTCAGTACGCTGCAAGAGTGAAGATGACACTGAAGTGCGAGTTCAGATTGGCGTTTTACTTGCTGGTTTGGCTGATGGAGTGGAACATGTTAGAGCAGTTGCCAAACGGAATTACGTATTTTCGGAACGTGACAAAATATTAAACATTGACGATTTGATCCCATACAATGAACTAATACGTTGTGCAGTTTGTGATGTGAATAGTCGTGCAAATCCGGCATCCGGTTCATCAGGAGCAGCTAGATCTCTTTTAGATCTTCATCTTCAGCCGAATAGTGGAAGTCATCACCAGTGTTCAAATAGTGGAAATTTTCAAAATCACATTTGCTCTGACTATAATCCAGGAAGTGAACGAAATTGTTATTTTGTAGGTCAGTCATTAGATTGTCTCAAACTTATGATATGCATTACTCCTATTAATGAATTTCGGTGTAAACCAACTTAAGCTTTTAAAGTAAAACTAGAATAATTTATTAGATAAGTCGCCTCAATCAAAATGCGTGGCCCATTAGACAAAGATTGGATATTTTGAAAAGCAAAAATAAATATAGTACATAATTCATGTAATATTTTAAACTTGGACTACTACTTTTCGCGTACATATTATATTTATGCTAGATTAAGTTCATACATTACTTATTCATGGAACTTGAAGTCGACATTGTTTTGTGATTTGAAACTTGTCTGGTACTCTAGTTTGGTAAGATTCAGGAGATTAGGCATATGATGTTATAATTATATTGACAAAATTTTGATTTCGCTTGTCGATGTATTAAAACTTAACTTGATTAAATGATTAAAATGTTACACAAAAAATTGTCGAGCTTAATCAAATCACACCTTTATTTTATAAAAGCTAATATCACATCTATTTAATATCAATCTTTGGCATGGTGGTAGTAATACGATCTCTTATACGTAGTTATAAATATAAACAACAAACTATGTACATGGTTAGAATTACGCATCCTGGCATCCTTTTGAATTTTAAAATCTACAGTTCATTTTTCGATTATATGTAATAAACCCGAAGTTGCTTCATTAATTCTTGAAAATATCAAATTAAACCCATGGACGATTATAAATGTCACTAGAGGAAGACACAGGTTGTCAATTTGCTTGGTGAATCCTTCGACGAATGCATTGAGGGTAATAGCGACAATAAGACTGAGAACAGACACTTGATCACAGGGTATAAGTTCTATAATGAAATCGAGAAAATCGTAAAAATTGAGACTCTTTTAAAAAGAATTTTAATAGATTAAATTGCATCAGACTTACTTGTTAAAAATATAATTGCAGCAAAAGATATTTGAGCAATTATAGAGCAAACTGTCCCCTCCACAGTCTTTCGTGAACCTGTCAGATGTAGGGAACATTTGATTAATATAAAGTTGGAAAACAACAAATTAAAACAAAAGAAGGACATATTTCGGTGTGAAATATGGAGTACATACCTCTCCATCGTGTACGTCCATACAAACTGCCAAATATACTGGCAAACGCGTCCCCTATCCCAACGCTCAATATTCCAGCTAACGCTGCGGCATACTGAACAGGAGTCAACATGGCATAATCTTCCACATCCGTCAACCATATTGGCATTGCACATCCAACCAAAAGATAAATTGGCGTTAAAAGTAAATGACCCTCATCTTGATAGTCACGAAATCCGCTAACCCAGGAATCGATCATTTCACCAAAATTAATTCCAATTACCTCAAATTTTAATACCCTGAGCGTCTAAAATGCAAAAACAAGTATCGATGAATTATAGATTCATTCACACAGGAAATATCATATCAATATCATAAGTTATCATAAAACTAGTCAGTTACCTCTAATAACACAAATATATAAAATACAACAGCGCTGCAGCAGTAAATCAGCGTATAATCATATGCAATCCCAGATAGAAATACTGCTACAATGGCGAAATGGAAGATTTTGCGATCGATAGTGGTTGTCTTTCTCGCTATAAATTTTTGGTACACTAATAATAATCCTGTACAAAAACATATCACAGCCCAGAAGGCAATTAGGCGAATCTAAAAGGAAACAAAAATAATTTATACTTCAACCATTCTTTTTCTGATAATTATCAATCATCAATATAAACATTATTCCATCTTACTCGAATAGACGACGCAATCAGAAACTTAAATGGCCACATAACAAGAAACATTGACATGTCGTCGTTCTGTATGGGGATCCTTGTAAAGAACGCCATTACGCAGTATTTGGACCATAGACAGAGCATTTCTTCCAAAATAAAAAGCTTCCAGGGTTTTTGTAGCAGCAAAATTAAACGCGCACCCAGGAGCGTGGCGAAGAAGAAAATCTGCAAAGAAGAAAAAATCATTAAAAACTCAAATTATTATACACACAAGCAAGTTAAAATGAAAGTTTTGGCAAATATTTAACAAACCTGTAGAAGCATAGTCACCAGGTCTGTTTCAGATAATGAGTGTATCTGGGTCTCTGGTTGAGGGAAGGGTAAATTTTGAGATGCCCCCCAAAATCGATAAGCAAAGGCCGAGGTCACCAGCACACCTTCACCAAATGAAAAGCTTCTAGCGTGGTGCCTTACTAGGTTGAAGAATAGGTAAGGGAACGAGAAATTCAAGGCCAGATATGACGCGATCTCGTACATATTTCCTAGTGGACACACAGGAAAGGAAAATCAAAGTTAGTTCTCTAGTAATTTCAGCGCAGCAATTACTGATAAAACTCACGAGACGAATTAAATTGCATAAAAATTACCTCCATAAATAGAAACTACACAGATTATAAGTCCCGAAATGGCGTAATTGACATTCTTCAAACGGCCTAGCAGCATATAAAAGTTTAATTGGAGCAATTGAAATATGCATAACAAAACTACATTGTATGCAATTATAGCTACTGCAGTCGCCGATTCCCTTTGCAGATTTAGATCACTTATATAAATGGCCCCAGGAAGAAGAAAGGCTACCCAGTACCCATTGTCCACACTGCGGAAACGCAATGTCTTACTGGACCTGTGATGATGGGAACGACTGGAGTGTACATTTTCCACTCTGACTCCATCTTCGGAGTCTGAAGGATGTTCATGTGAACCTCTGGGTGTACTTGTACTGGCCATTTCAAAGATATAGGTTGACTGATTATACAACAATTGATGTGAAATGGCCCTGAGATAAATGATGATCACACTATCCCTATTAACTTGAACAGGCTTTTTACAGTTCTTTAGATTACTCTGTTGTACAAGTACAGCCGGAGACCGCGTCGATGACTTTCGATTGGAATGAAACCCCCTCCTCGAGTAGAATGCAGCTGCATACTTTTACTTGGATTTCGAAAAAAAGAGAACTGTTTCCACGAAAACCGACAACCTTTCGGACTTCACATATCCAGGCCTATTTAGCTGACAATCGATGAGATGTCTGATGGTGGATGATGGACGTTGTCCGAGTCCAAAGATCATTGATGTGAATGATGATGGGTTTAACGATGGTAAAACGATAGCACTACAAACACGCGTGTGATTAGCAAAATTATGAAGTTGCATGAGTGAGATTTACCTTTCCCACGACTCATGATAGGCTAAACTATAAACTTTAATTACTGCAGCAATTCTTTGTAATGCACATGTTTTTGAGTCTGTCTGTCATCTGTCTGTGTTGTAGTACAAGGGGAACTATCACCTGATTATGACAAAGCAGCATAACAAACAACAGGTGACTGCTGCCTTCGTACTGAACGCTGCGCTGCTGCTGCTATGCGGTAAGCTTCAAGCGTCAGGGTCTAGTTTGAATCATCAGTATCAGGATCTATAATTTCACCAGATCTGATGGAGGATATTTTTAAAACGATGAAAAATTAAGTTTATAACCAACTAACATTTGCAAATGCAAGTTTTGCATGCATTTTTCATGATTTTGATGATGAATGCGTTTATTTTGCGTAGATCCCAAGATGCCCCAACCCAATCTTGTATAGTAAATTAAATTTCTAAATCATCCTAATTATATGTTTTATCAAACGAATCCTTGTGTGATGATTTGAATCCGGAATTTAGATTCAGTCATGTCATTAGTCATCTAGGCTGGCCAGACGTCCTTTATTTAAGAGGACAGTACTCTATTTCGGACCCCAAAAACGACAAATAAAGTACTGTCCTTTATTTTGTCACTTTGTCCTTTATGTACTCTATTTTGGATGCAGGCAAATTTTACATCTTTTTGACCTGCAAAGACATAATATATTAAAGAATATGAACGAGTGTGTCACATTTCCCCAAAAATCCTACTCAAAATAAACCTTTAAAATATAGAATTGCGCGAAAGTAGTCTTTAATTCATTTTTATTGCTACTGCGTAGTAGTTCGTTCAGCTGTTTGGCAAGTCCAGCATGTTTATTGCTTGCATCTGTACTTGAGTTCAAGGTCTATATTATGTTTTTAAACGAACCGAAAATCTCCTGCGTATTTATAAATATAATTACTTTCCTTTGATATTTTGATTGTGATAATTCTCAGTTCTACAATGTCAAAAAGAAGAAAATGCAGTTTCAATAAGGAATTGGCAGAAGAATTTTCATTCATAGAAAGCAGTGTTCACAATGGCGACCCGATGAGTGGAGTGAGGTGTAAAATTTGTAACAAAACTTTTTCCATCGCTAACGGCGGACGATCAAATATATTACAACATATTGGAACTGATGCGCATAAAAAAAATTCCCAAGCCGCAGCCTCCAGTAAACGGATTACGGCTTCCTTCCGACCAGTCACAGCAACACCAGCAGATTTAGAGTTAGCTGCTAAGGAAGGTATTTTGGCTTATCACACAGTGGTCCATGATCACAGCTTCCGGTCTGCCGATTGCACATCAAAAGTTATTAAAACTATTTTTGATAAGCAGTTCACGTGTGGAAAGACAAAATGTGAGGCAATTTTGGTGAACGTTCTCTACAAAGATGAAGTAGCAAAACTTAAAACTAAGCTCGCTAAAGTTGACTTCATAAATGTGTCAGTAGATTGTTCAAATCACAAGGCTATAAAGTTAATGCCTGTAGTGATACGTTACTTTTCCACTGAAGAAGGTATTTGTGTCAATTTGCTCCAAATTCATTCACTTACTGGAGAGACTTCCGACTTAATGCTGAACAAAATAATAGAAACTTTAAAACACTTCGAGATTACAGAAAAGGTTGTTAGCTTCTGTGCAGACAATGCAAATGTGAATTTTGGTGGAAAAAATAGAGCAGGTAAAAATAATCTGTTCTTCAAACTAAAGGAAACATTACATAAAGATATAATTGGTGTAGGGTGTGCAGCACATATTATTCATAATAGTGTTAAAGCTTCCAGTGACATGATTCCCTATGACCTTGAGTCTATGTTGTGTAAAATTTATAATCATTTTTCCGTGTACACCCTGAGAACTGAAAATTTACGTGAGTTTTGTGACTATGTAAATGCTGAGTTCAGACCATTGTTATCAACGTGTAAAACTCGTTGGCTTTCTTTAGGACCAGCATTAGAACGAGTACTGCAGTTATACGACGCTTTAAAATCATATTTTTTGTCAGAAAATAATTCAGCAGTTTTAAATCGATTTTTTGAAGATGAAGTCGCTGAATTGTATATGTGGTTTTTGCAAAGCCAGTTACATGTTTTTAGCCAGGCAATAATGAAAATTGAGAAAGAAAAAATATCTGCCATCGACACAACAATGGTTTTGCTGGATTTAATCGAATCTATCGAACTACGAAAGAATGAGAATTTTATAGGCATTCGAACAAAACAAGTACTCAGGCGCTTGGTTGAAGACGGACTTGTTACGGAGCAGAAATTTTATAGTGATGTTCAAAAGTTTTTTGAAACAGCAATTAATTACATGAAGAACTGGGGCCATCCTTTCAATGAAATTAAGGACTTCAAGTGGATACGATTGAATCGAGAAATAAGTTGGAATGAAGTTGAAAATTCTGTGAAATTTTTGATAGAAAAAGGGATCCACATTGATGACAATAGTTTGTTTGACCAGTATGGATATGTACAGAAATATGTCACTGCAGAAAAGATTGTAAACTGGAATACAGCTAATGTTTCAACAGATAAGCGGTGGAACGAGATTTTTGAACATTTCATGACTGAGAAGTTAAGTTTTGACATGATAAGTAAGTTAGTTTCGTATTCGCTGGCATTACCAGGCTCCAATGCCCCTGTGGAACGAGTATTTAGTTTAGTCAATAATTACTGGAGTGACGAGAAATCTCAATTAACGGTTCCAACACTTGAAGCAGTGATTTCGATGAAAGTGAATGTGAAACAAGACTGCTGCGAATATTATAAAGCCTTAAAATCTAATACCCAGCTCCTCAAAAAGATACATTCTTCAGAAAAATACAATAATTAACTACTTCTCTTGTAAGTAAAACAATTTTTTATACTAATTTGCTTTTTGGTAAATGTTCTCAAATTGCCCCAGTAAATTTTTTAACGTTATATAAAAAGCGTACTCTATTTCGATCTGAACTTTCTGGCCAGCCTAGTCATCACATCAAGCATTTTAAGAATGGGATGGACAAAAAAGTAGCAAATTAATGCATGAAGAAAAAGACCGTGAATAGAACATGGTCAACAGTGGAATAAGAATTAAACAACTGATATAAATAGACAATTAATTGTGGTTTGTGGCGCTGTATGGCTGTGTATGAATCATGAATGCTGTTGACTGATTGATTGATAAAATACAAAGGCAAAAAGGCATAGCACCATTAGCTTCACATCATCCAGCATCGTTTTGTATTGTGGGAAAAGAAGAGCGGGCTCATCGTCTTCTTAGCCCGGTTTGCTCTTTTTCTGTTTTTATCTCTAAAATCTAACCTGCTTTTGGGCTGAACCACGAATGACAAGCCAGCAAAACAAGTTTGCTTCGAATATTTTGGATTGGATCTGGATCGTGTGTGCAATGTGCAATGTGTATGATGAGTTGAGAGTTGAGTTTGAGTACACACTACATACAGCAAAGACATAGCACACACATGCAATCCTTTTGTATGTATGCACTTGTGTATTTCAAGTTGTCAGGAAATGAGTGGAAAGTTTTTCTTGATTTGTTCGAAAATAGTTATGCAGCGGAAATAGTTAAAATTGACAGCACCTGTGACATATTCCTACATTTAGTGGGGCATCAACGTCATTAATTTGCGTGTAAGTAAATACATAGTTTTCCATTATAATATCTTTATTTCTAGCCTCAATTATGGATTCATTTGAGCAAGATTTTTGGAGGGTAGATTGTTGATTCCTATTTATGATTTGTCTTGACTTCACTGGGCGTGTCAGGTGTTGATGTCAACATCGCATGTTTTTACAAATTGAACATGATCTCCTCTAAACTCGGCCAGTTTACTGCTTTAGCTTTAGTGAATGTTTGATTAATAGTGCAGTGGTATGCATAATACATATGTGCCACAATTCACTGAGTGACAATGATTTCATCTTTGTAATCATCTTGTTATTTTAATTTCAGGAAGACAGACAAGAAGATAAGGTCATTAGGCTTGGGATTCAGTAAACTTTTGGCGTTATCCTGTACTGGAGGAAGGGTACATGAAATGGGGACACTGATGGAGACGGACACGGAAGTGATTGAACATGTGAAGGATTGTGCTGATGAGGCGATTTCTAATGAAGCCAGAAACTGGCGTAGTAGTGATGACATTTCACATGAAGCTGACACGGAAGTCTTTGAGACTCCAAGTTGTTCACCAGATGAGGATAGCTGTACCACCACAGCATCAGCGGAAAGTTCAGAGCCCTTGAATGATTCAAAGAAGCTGTTCAAATTTGAACTTTCGGATAGTGAAGTTAACAACCTGAAGAAATCTGAGACAGAGGAAGGGGAAGGACACCAACTTCCTTTACCAAACGAAGTAGAGTATACTGGAAAGAAGGAAATACCCACTGATGAGCAAATGCTTGCATCTTCGGACACTGAAAAGAAGGATTCCGATCCCACGCAGTCCGATAAAATTATCTGTACGTTTTACTTGAAATATTGAACAAACATACAAGTTGATGTTTCTAATATTGTGATTCAGGAATGTATTCATGATTTGATTTTGATTTTCAGACTTTAAAAATCCGGAAGCAAAAATATCACCTTCACCGGTACTACAGTATGTCTTGGATATTAACCAACCTTTTGATACAGTTATAAGTTGCGCTGATGGAAAGATCGGAGCTCATCGACTTGTTTTGGCGTCTGCCTCTCCCTTTATTGGTGACATGTTTTGCAGTCATGATCATGTATGTACTCTGCTACATTCAAATTTAATTTCATAGATTTTGTCAGATAAGTACTAAAAGTACAACTTCATGTTTGATATTTTCAGCGATTGGGAGAAGTCGCCATGTTAGTGCTGCCAGATGTACGGATGCAAACCATGAAAGCTTTGTTGAACTTATGCTACACTGGATCCATGTTTTTTCCAAAGGAATACGAAGAGGAGATTGTGGAAACTATGAAACTTCTTCTGCTGGGAGAATTCGCAAACTTGTCCATGAAAGAAGTAACTGTCAAGGCGCCACCACCTCAAGCAGCCATATCTGATACGGAACCGCAGCCAGGTACTTCCTCCGGTGTTGGCAGTGGTGCTGGAACATCTGGGTCTCTCGGTAAGTTGCATTACGTTGTACACTAATAACTGCCCCATTTGTGTCACCTTTATAAACGATCGTACGCTGCAAGCTTCTAATTGATTCTTCCTTTTCTTTTGTAAGATGCACGGACAGAATCTTTAGCGGATTTATTGTCATCTTCTGAAGACGAAGACGAGGATGAAGCTGAGAATGATACCAAGGATTTAAGCAGTGAAGACGAAGATGACGAGGATAAACAGGTTGCACACAGAAAGAAAAAAGTAACTATCCAAGATGAGGAAATGGAACGTTTGGAGCTGGCAAACACCTATTTAAAGTACAAGAAAGACGAAGACACTTCTATAAACTATTTAATTCCACCACGTCCTCCCGGAGTTAAGACCAAGAAGCTTCAATGTTATCATTGTCCGGGAGCATTTAAGTCAATGGAAACACTCACTAATCATTTGGATAACAATCATGGAATGTTCTTGCAGTCCAGAAACTTGAACAAGTCGGAATTTGAAAAATTGACCAATTGTGGTTTTTGTAAAATTGAACACAAGCTCATTGCTTCTGCAAATTCTTGTATAAGCCATCATGGACGAACTCGATGTTATGTGTGCTTTGAAATTGTTCGAATTCGGGATTTCGAGGAGCACGTGAAATCTTCCCACGGAAAAGAGAAAAGGAATGGAATGTGTATCGTGAAATGTCGATGGTGCGACGCTGGATTATTGTTACAAGATCCTATTGATAATAAGCCTATGTCGGGTCATTGCTTCGCAAATCACTTTCCTGGTGGACGTAATACAAAAGTAACTATGATGGATATTGAAGAAGAGTCGGTAAAACCAGATTCACCCAAATCTGTCGAGTTTCCTCCTCCCAGTTCCGTTTCTAACACTCCTTCTGCACAAGATTTCAAACTTCCAAAGGCCCCATCTACATTTTCCACTCCAACAACAAATTTATCAGCTTCAAAAATGATGACCAACAAAAATGTTCCAGCTGTCTTGGCGTTACTTCATAAAGCCAGCCTCAAACGGAAACTTATGCAAGAAGCGGAAGAGTCGGAAGTTGTTCATAGTCCCGTAAACGGTGAAAATCCAAAGAAGCGAGCTCGTCTGGACGCCAACGGGAAACGGTTGCAAGTCGCAAAAAGGACTGGTAAGCCGGTGGGACCTCATGTATATCTTGAATCTCTTAAAAATGGCATACCGTCCATGAAAACAACTACGAAAAGCAAAGGAATGAAAGTTAAGATGGTGTCTTTGGACGTGACAAAGCTACCAAAAATTTATGTTAACATCAGCTACCCAAAAACATTCATTTTGACAAGTTTAAGTAACGACAAGGAAAACTGTTCACCAACAGTAGACAGCGTAAATGATCCTGATTGCCCTCTGGCTGAATCAAGTGCTGAAAAACAAGTTGCTCAATTGAATACATCAGACGTTTCAACAGAAGAAGCAAAAACACCGGAACCGGAAACGAAGAAAAGACATTCTGACTCGAGATGCTCACTGCCATGCCTCTGAATTTCCTATCGCAAATTTTTTCATAAATAATATAATTCATAGTTTTGTTTTTTATTTACCGTAGACTGTTATACATTATTTCATTTTACTAATTAACTCTGTTAGTTCATTCTTCATCCTCAATTATTACTTTTTACATTTAAATCACTATTTACATTGTCAATCAATCTGCATGCGTATATTTATTTGTTTTGTGTATTTGTAAAATAAGTCATGTGTCGGTTAATGAATGAATACTCAATCGGCCCACAAAGCCAGTGCCTTATGCTTCTAGAGCAATTATTCAGTGATATGATTACTTTTACTGTTCAATTTATAATTTGATTTCTTACATAATAAAGACTTTTATGTATGTTACATCAAACATGCCAATCATAAATTCAATTGATTCCTTGATGCAGATATGATTATGATCCACACACCTCCATCTCCATTCATTCATCTAGTGTGTAGGCTCAGGCTCATGAAAAAATCTCATAAAATCCTTTGTTCATTTTATGCACAGGTGTGAAGCCGTCTGTCTTCGTCTTTGTGCAAACTGTACTCTACTCCTCCACCCACACACGCGTAT